>QJPP01005997.1:0-21215 GCA_003996215.1 Jaltomata sinuosa | reverse complement strand
CCAGGTCTTGGGGTTTGGTTTAGTTTCCGCATATGTATATATTTATATCCCTGTTATCTATTTTATTCGTCTTGTTCCCTTATTTTCTATATAGTAGCCCATTACTAACTGTTCTGGGCTACGGGGATTGGTTCACCTACCGGGGATTGTAGGTGCCATCATGACCGAGAAATCAGGTCGTGACATTGTCAAAGGATGCTACCTGTAGGGAAGAAATTTGAAGCACTGTGTTCAATACCTTTGCAAAATGGAAAATCTGCTCCGCTTTGGTACCAATCAACTGTGCCGAATAATGAGCCAATGCATGAAATCAAGCCTCGTAGGTTGCCATTGAAGAAATCCCCTACTCAATATTAGAAAATTTATCCCTCATTCGGTCCTTCATAATACACAGAACATACTTCTCTAAAAACACTCGGTAAAACTGACTCCAAGTCATTAGGAGTGCCCCAGTAGGCCTACACTCCATCAATGCCCTCCACCATATCTTTGCATCTCCATAAAATTGGAAAGTGACAAATTTGATGCCATACCTCTCAATTATAATCATTTTGTGTAGTCACTCATGAAAATCAATGATGAATTCATAAGCATCTTCAAACTACAACCAATGAAATACTAGAGGTTTCATCTTCATAAACTTGCAGAAAAAATCATGTCCATCACGGGTTATTACAGGGTCTATTACTTGTAACGAGGAGACTCCTACCTCTGATGCCTCATTAATCTGAGGAGCCACAACAATAGCATGATGTAGTCTTTAATTCTACATAGTGCAAGCTGCTGGTGTAGTCTCATTTCCTCCCAGCGCACTCAGAAAACATACAACCTGCTGGATCATATATGAAGATAACTAGATCGGTGCTGCACATCCCTGAGCTGGTACTGCCTCCTCATTCTTAACCTGAACTGCTTTGTCCACTACAACCTTAGGAAGATCCTCATGTTGTGGAAGAGATGCTGACCTTTCCTGAGCTGGTGCTCTGGCCTAAGCTCCACCCCTGGCAGGTGCGCCCCTCATTTCCCTAGCTCTACCCCTTGCTCAGACTTTTCTGTGAACCACAACTTTAACTGCTAATTTTGGCACCTCTGTACTAGCTTCTGAAGCGCATGTTCTTAGCATCTGCAAGAATAAGAGTGAAATGGCCAGCCACCAATTGGAATCAAGTAATAGCACAAAGGAAGAAAAAAATTGAGTTTTTCCTAATGTCTTGTAGCCTCCTAAAGAAAATTACAGACATCTCCATACCATTCTGCAAGACTCTGCTAGACACATTCTTGTAAGATAAGCCATGAGTGGCACCCACACTAACACTCTGATGGGAGAACCATCTAACCTGAACCTTAACCTTTTACTGTAATATTTTTTAAAAGAGATCATGCAAAACAATCTTGACTAAACAAATATAGTTGAAATTAAATAAATATAAGTGTAGAATATCCAACTACCTATTACATTCCCCTAGAACTGAAAGTTATCGTACAAAAACTCTATCAAAAAATCCATGTTGAAGATGTCCAAAAATAAACTAAAAATAGTAATGAGTTCCTTCATCCAGAAGAATGACAATATATTGGGGAGGATCCACGACATCCTGAGAAGTAGTGCTCACCCTTATATTGAAGTGTCAATCGCCTAGCCTAAGCGAGGTCCCATCACAACCTCTGAAACACGGTCTGCACTCAATAAAAGAAGAGTACATGGTAGTATCAGTACAAAACTACAATGTACTACTAGATATCTGTAATACCCCAAAAATCCTAAGATAATACCCAAACCTTTTCCATGAGTGTAATGATCATTTTCCTAAGTTTTCATGTAAGACTAAATTAGGTTCAACTTCAATCGAGCATTCATCCTAAAATAAAAAATAGTTAGGTCACCTAATACCTACCAAATTAAATATTTTTGAATCTTCTTTCCAATGCCGCTGACCGCGCATTAATCTAATTTCAGAGTAAAACGTTATGGGCAATTTACTGCAGCACTGTCAGTGACTACGGACAGGGATGACGAACCGTTGTTCTAAACTACAGTCCGTACTATGACTCGTGATTTCTAACTTGAACATTAAAATTTTAATCTTCAAAACCACTTGTTGGTACCTGCAGACCAAAACCACGTTCATTAGAGTGACCCGTGGTTTGTCAAAATTTAGCTCTAGCCAGTTTCCATGAATGACTTGACAGGTCATCATTTTGAACGATGGTCCATCTTGTAACTCGTGAAATCACCTTCAGAGAGGTACCAAGTCCTCTAAATTCCATGAGTGGGTTAATTACTCGTCAACCTATTCCACGACCCATTCTTCCACTCGTAATCCCTGTGGATCAGAGGATTCTCATATCATAAAGTCGGAACCATGAGACAACAGGACGGCCCGTCACCCTGAACCACGGACAGTAGAGTGACTCGTGGTGTTGAGTTCTAGTAGACCCCTAGAAGTGGTACTTCAAACCACAGATTAGTTGACGGCTCACCCTTTAGGATGATGGACCGTGGACTGACTCGTGGTCTCTGAAGCCGACTTTTTCTAGCTTTTTCCACGTTTAAGCCCAGGGGTATTTTTGTAATTTTCCACTCTTTTAACTGCTATACAAAGTTGTTTTTAAGCCTATTTAGGAGGGTTTTTTAATTCCCACTTGGCCTAAGTTCTCTCCCATTCTTTCAATCAACTTCCAAAAGGAGAAAAGGAGTTCCATCTTCTCAAGCTTCAAGTTACGGTTTAAAGCTCAAAGTTAAAGCCTCCTCTTCTTCTCAATTTCAAGTGGGTTAGATTAAATCAAGGTATGTGAGTATTAAACAATGGGTTCCTTTCACTCTTGTGCCCCAAAACCCAAATCTTTATTTTGATTTCATGAACTTTCAAATTAGGGTTCTTACCCAATTCTTATGAGTTTTGCTATAAATTGTCTTCTCACGATTTTATTATGAAATTACTACTAAATTGCATGATTTTTCATGGTTTTTACATATGAACTCTTATTTTTAATTTAAGGCTAATTATGGTAAATACTACATGCAATATTTAATTTAAGAAAATTGGGAAATTGATAACATGGATCCTCTTAATTTTTTCAAGCAAGTGCATGCCTAGTTCCTATGTTCTATGAAAATCTATGTTATTATGAAATTAAACTAGTGCCATGCAAATTTTTTAATTTATGAACTATTATGCAGGACAAGACACCCGATGTACCATCAATGCTCATGAATCATTTTCTAAAACCAAGGTTCGTGAGTAGTATGAAGATCTGAGGTATGAACATGTTTATGAACAAGTTTTGACATCTAGATATGTCATATGTATGTGAGCTCATTATATATATATATATATGTTTTGGGAGTAGTATTTAGCACAGAGTTAAACCGGGTGAGAGTACACATAGTCCCAGAACTACGTGCCACTATAGGTGCCCTCAGTTGCTTATGAAAAGATACTGGTATGATATGGTTCTAACTTTGGCCGGTTAGGATAACCTTTTCAGTGTAGGTGCATGACACTGGAGTCCATGTAGATCTGCATGGTTTAATGTTGGTTAAAAGAAACTCCCGCGTGTTTATTTTCAAGCTAATAAGTTATATGATACTCTACTTTGAATCCTTACTTTATTTCACGTTTTATGCCTTATATCTTGATATTTTCTTATGCTATGTCTCTACATACACGAACTCATTTTAGGCATGTTTTAAGTATATTTTTATCATGATCATGCATATCTCACATACTCGATACATCCTATAGTACTGACGCATACTTTGCGCTGCATCCTCTTTATGATGCAGATTCAGGTTCCCTCTCTCAGACTCGTGGCTACAGACCGCATGCCTTTCCAGTCAGTGTTGGTGAGTTCTCATTGTTCGAGGGCTAGCTATGATTCTAGCTAGTTTTGGTTATTTACTTCCTTACCTTGAGTTAGCTAGGGTCTTGTCCTAGCAACTCCTTATGTCATATGTAGAGGCTTTTCAGACATAGATAGTATTTGGGTCTTCTTCAAATCATGTTCCTCTTGATTTTTGTCTTATGGATTGAGTTATCTAGTTCCTATTATGCTTTTGCTAGGCTTATTTGATATACCTGAGTTATGCTATGACCAAGGGTTAACTTGGGACACTTGTGGTCTCAGGTCCCATGTTACGTCCAGGGGGTAGCTTCAGGGCATGACAAACATGGTATCAGAGCATCAGGTTCAAGAGTCCTAGGGTGTCTGAAAATCTAATCAAGTAGAGTCTCTTTCATGGGTGTGAAGCGTGCCACACTTATGAGAGGGAGACTACGAGGTATTTTAGGAAAAACTTTACTTCTTCATGTTCACTATCATGCGATACATTTTGACTCTACTTACCCTTATACTTCATTCCATACGTATTTCAGATAATGTATTCGTGAAGAAACCCCATGAGGAGTGCTAATCCAACCACTCCAGATCATGAGGTTACGAATGCAAAATTTTGTGAAGCCATCTTTATGTTGGCTCAAGCCATGACAGCTCAGTTGAATGAGAAAGAGAAACTAAAAAAGAGGAAGAGGAAGAGCAAGAACACCGAAATATGGAACCAATCATCTTCTCAGCATAGGTCATCCAGACCAACCCAATCTTCCATTAGCACACTTGCCCTCTATTGTCAGTCTTATCACAATAGGGCTTCGAAGATCTTGAGGTACCCTCGTTGTAGTAGATGCGGTAAGTTTCATCTAGGAGAGTGCGTTGCTGGCAAAGGGAGGTGTTTTGGGTGTTGTCAGTTAGGCCATAGGATCAGGGATTGCCCCTCATCTAAGTGGAGTAATAATGGTGTTCAGCTCCAAATCCAATTCCTTTCATTGCCTAGCCAGCCGGGTCAAAGTATTCCTCCAAAAGTTGAATCAGGTATGTCACTAGATTTTCTTCCTGTATGCATCTATAGTCCTTGGACCCCTATTCTTGTTTGGTTGTCAGTTATCTTGACCTAGAACATAGTGGGTATAGGAGGGTTAAGGCCTAGACTTTTAGGTGGAAGAGGGTCTTAGATTATAGAAGGAAGTGGGTATTCATGCTGGATTCTGGAGTAGTGTATATTCTGTTAGGGTAAAATAATCATACTTCCTTTGAGAGGTTGGTGAGAGGTCTATAGACTTAAGAGGGCAGCATGAACCTAAGTAGGAGATGGTGGAATCTAGAATTGGTCAGATTTTAGAGGCTCAGGTAGCGATGCTTGTGGGTGTTAGAACAAAGTCAAGAGGGGAGGCAGAAGCTTATTTCCATCCTAGCGTCCTAATTATACTTCTGCCATTATGATACCTTTTTCATGTCTTGTGTGTCAGAGCCATGGTCCTATTTTAGATTCACGCTTATGTTCAAATTCTGGAATGATAAGTCATTGCTTCAGACAATAACTCTATTCTTATCCTGTGATTCTCTAAATCCCAGCTTTACGCCCTGAGGGTTGGTGTCTATGTAAACTCATGTCTCTCAGTTCGCTCGGTCCTATTTGCTTAGTTTATTTTTCAGAAATACCTCTATGGCTAATCAAATCATATTACATTATGTATATGCTCCGACCTGATTCTTAAAACTGTTTGCGCTTATGATTTCCTTGCTCTAAATCCCTTGACCTTTGCCTTTGATGATGAGGGGTGGTGATTCCCACCATTCATGCCCTACATGCCCAGTATGTGAAATAATCATGCCTATTACGCTCGGTCCCCCAAGCCTCTCCTTGAGTGTCTAGATCACGCTAAGTGTAAGTCTAGACCAATCAAAAATCCTTCATTCGTGAAGCTCCTGCTCCCGCTCTTTTCTTTTGATGATTATGGTTTTTGTTGTTATAAGAGTTAGGGGAGAAGGCCTTGGAGTAACTCTAGCTGGGAGGTATCAAATTTCTTTTCCTTGTTAGTGTACTTGTTCCACTTTGACTTCTAGGTGTGGGTGCATTGTGAGGTAAGGATTATTCGGGCGAAATAGTTAGATGAAGAATTTTAATATGTCCCTCTATAAAAGTTCTTGAAATTAGGAGAAGTCTTAAATAGGTTAAGCTAAGAAACCATAAGGTGATCATATTTATAAGCTTGAATATCGTGATGGGATACAGGTGGATATTTGTTTGGATATTGTGATAAGAGGGAATACTATCCTTAGAAGATGTTCTTGATGCAATAGACCTAGTCAAGAGAGGTTTGAACATGGAGAATCGGGTAGTTAGACTCAAACCTTAGTACTTTTATGTGCGCTGTTGAGGTTGTTAGTTACGAATGGTAGGGGTGGGATAAGAAGATAATAGTTTTCCCGTACGTCTACTTCTCTTTGTTTGGTGTCCCTTTTGGTTAACTGCGATTTCTAGAGTATGTTTATTCTTATGAGTTTTAGCTGAGTTCCTACTCTCATCCCAGACCAGTTATCATGTTGGATATCCAGTTCCTGTCCTATTGGTTGTTCTTACATTCTCAGCATGCATACATGTATCATGAAACCAACTCAGTTTTTATTTCAATCATAAGTTGGTTACCATGATAGTACTTCAACTTTCACAACTCAGTTGAAGGAGCTACTTGGGAAGCAAAATTATCCATGAAGTCCAAGTACCCTCACCCTTCTCCTTCCGATCCTATTTCAGCTTGAGGTAGTAGTTCCATTCTTAGTATGTCCTTCCGAATCTATTCCATCAGTTTCCCTCATGATCCTAGCATCTATTCATATTTTTGAAATTGATTCAGCCATGTTTTTAGTTAAAAAGTTCAGTTTCATGTTTATTCTTCAGTTTTCATGTTTCATTTTTGGTTGGGCTATTTTCTCTCTAGAGTTCCCTTTCTTAGTCCTCATTCGAGGATGAATGATCCCAAGGAGGAGATATTGTAACACCCCAAAAATCCTAAGCTAATACTCGAACCTTTTCCATGAGTGTAATGATCATATTCCTAGTGTGGTGAGTGCTTTGGATGTGAATCATGTTCATAAGAAACTCCTATCATCAAGTTAAGTTGCAAGCACCTCACCCAAGTAAGTTTTCATGTAAGACTAAATTAGGGTCAACTTCAATCGATAATTCTTCCTAATATATAATGGGTTAGGTGACCTAGTACCTACCAAATAAAATATTTTTGAGTCTTCTTTCCAACACCACTGACCGCGTATTAATCTGAGTCCGGAGTAAAAAGTTATGGGCAATTTACTGCAGCACTATCAGTGATTACGGACAGGGATGACGAACCGTGGTTCTGAACCACGGTCCGTGCTGTGACTCGTGATTTCTAACCTGAACCTTAAAATTTACATCTTCAAAATCACTGGTTGGTTCACAACATGAATACCAAAACCACGGTGAGTAGAGTGACCTGTGGTTTGTCAAACTTCATCTTTTCTACCCAGTTCCACGAATGACTTGATGGGTCATCATTTTGAACGATGGTCCATCCTGTAACCCATGGAATCACCTTCAGAGAGGTACCAAGTCCTCTAAATTCCACGAGTGGGTTGACGACTCATCAACCTATTCCATGACCTGTTCTTCCACTCGTAATCCCTGAGGATCAGAGGATTCTCATATCCTAAAGTCGGAACGACGAGTCAACAAGACGGTCCATCATCCTGAACCATGGACCGTAGAGTGACTCATGGTGTTGAGTTCCAATAGACCCCTAGAAGTGGCATTTGAAACCACGGATCAGTTGATGGCTCGTCCTTTAGGATGACGGACCATGGACTGACTCGTGGTCTCTGAAGCCGACTTATTCTAGCTTTTTCCAAGTTTAAGCCAAGGGGTATTTTGTAATTTTCCACTCTTTTAACTCCTATACTAAGTTATTTTAAGCCTATTGAGGAGGGTTTTTGATTCTCACTTGGCCTAAGTTCTCTCCCATTCTTTCAATCAACTTCCAAAAGGAGAAAATGAGTTCCATCTTCTCAAGCTTCAAGTTAGGGTTTCAAGCTCCAAGTTCAAGCCTCCTCTTCTTCTCAATTTAAAGTGGGTTAGCTTAAATCAACGCATGTGGGTATTCAAAATGGATTCCTTTCACCCTTGTGCCCAAAACTCCAAATCTTTATTTTGATTTCATGAACATTCAAATTAGGGTTCTTACCCAATTCTTATGGGTTTTGCTATAAATTGCCTTCTCATGATTTTATTATAAAATTACTACTAAATTGCATTATTTTGCATGGGTTTTTACATATGAACTCCTATTTTGAATTGAAGGCTAATTATGGTAAATCCTACATGCATGGTTTGATTTAAGAAAATTGGGAAATTGATAACATGGATCCTCTTGAATTTTTCAAGCAAGTGCATGCTTAGTTCTTATGTTCTATGAAAATCTATGTTATTATGAAATTGAACTAGGGCCATGCAAATTTCTAAGTTATGAACTATTATGCAAGACAAGACACCCGATGTACCATCAATGCTCATGAATCATTTTCTAAAACCAAGGTTCGTGAGTATTATGAAGATCCGGGGTATGAACATGTTTATGAACAAGTTTTGACATCTAGATATGTCACATGTATGTGAGCCTCATGCTATATATATATATATATATATATATATATATTTTGAGAGTAGTATTTAGCACCGAGTTGGACCGGGTGAGAGTACCCTTAGTCCCAGAACTACGTGCCAACGTAGGTTCCCTCAGTGGCTTATGATAGGATCTTTGTATGACATGGTTCTAACTTTGGCCGGTTAGGACAGCCTTTTCAGTGTGGGTGGATGACACTAGACTCCATGTAGCTCAGCATGGTTTAATGTCGGTTAAGAGAAACTCATGCATGTTTATTTTCAAGTTAATAAGTTATATGATACTCAACTTTTAATCCTGACTTTATTTCATATTTTATTCCTTATATCTTGATATTTTCTTATGCTATCTCTCTACATACACGAACTCATTTCAAGCATGTTTTATGTATTTTTTTATTATGATCATGCATATCTCACATACTCGGTACATCCGATAGTACTGACGCATACTTTGTGCTGCATCCTCTTGATGATGCAGATTCAGGTTCCCTCCCTCAGGCTTGTGGCTATAGACCGCAGGCCATTTCCAGTCAATGTTGGTGAGTCCTCATTGTTCGAGGGCTAGTTATGATTCTAGCTAGTTTTGGTTATTTACTTTTGTTCCTTGAGTTAGCTAGGGTTTTGTCCTAGCAACTCCTTATGTCATGTGTAGAGGCTTTTCAGACATAGATAGTATTCGGGTCTTCTTCGAATCATATACCTCTTGATCTTTATCTTATGGATTGAGTTATCTAGTTTCTATTATGCTTTCACTAGGCTTATTTGATATACCTCAGTTATGCTATGACCAAGGGTTAACTTAGGACACTTGTGGTCCCGGGTCCCATGTTACGTCCAGGGGTTTGCCTCGGGGCGTGACAATATCATAGACCGACTCCATTTAGAACAAGCATATAGTCAAATTAGATAACAAACAAAAGGTACTTCAACCCTTAACATGTATTTCAGTCAACAAGTAATCATTCAAGAAAAGTCTTCGATATTCATATCACGCTCATACAAGTCACAGATGTACCACCACAATGGTATAAGAATCACCCTTTCACCAGTCATATCACAGGAATCTATGTTTATTTAACTTTTTATAGTGTACTTAGTATCATTAGCCTCACTTCAATTCATATTTTATCTCACGATACCTAATCACAAAAACAAGCAATAATAAAAGAGTGTACACATATGCTAGGGGTCTTTTTTTGCCCAAAGTTATGAACTGTAGGGGACCCTAGACATCCATGTATCATACCAGCTTGTGGTACCCACTCCTGAATAAGTAACAACATCAATCTTTATCGGCTCATGGTACCCGATCCCAAATATGTAATAACAACAATTTGTTGTAGCTCCTGGTATCCAATCCTACATAATTATCAATATCAATCTTTATCGGCTCGTAGTACCTTCTACAACTATCAACTAAACCTTTGCTTCCTATTTCAATTTCTTAGGATATAACACAGTACAGTTACACCATTTCAAGTTTATTAATCAACTCATTTATACATTGTTTATTCATTCAAGCACAACATGAAAACAATCATCATTTAAATCTTGTTTGAAGACCAATCATAAGTCATATAACTTAACCAGTTCAATGCACTAAAACAAGTGTCAACTCTAATTTAAACTGTAACCTACCTCGACTGAAGAATTATCACCCACAATTTACTTCGCAATGCCTTGCCCATCCTTAACACTTCAGATCGTTCAAGGTATATAAAAAAATTTAGGCCTTGGAAATTTTACCCGCTAATTCTACCCTTATCCAAGGTCTCTAGCATTCCCCGAGGGTAAATTATACATTATCTAGTCCCACAATAATCAAATAATCAATACCAAAAAGGTTTCTCGTCAAATTAACCCCCCTTTTGCTATTTTTATTTTTAAAGGTCTCATCTTTATCAACAAAGGTTCCTCATAGGTCCTAATCATGTTAAGAACTATTAAATTCATACTAGGAATCATAAAAATCCATCCTAGGATCAATTTCATGTTAAATTACACCTACCCATGGGGTTTTACTTACTTTTCATACTTTTAGCGCTCAAACCCAAGAATTCCACAATTATTCTTTAATCTAAAGGTCTTAAAAAGATTAATGATTGATAAATGAAGAGGTTTACAAAGTCACTTACCTCAAACGAAAGAGAACACTTAATTTTGGGGAAATTTTCCCTCTTTAGGGATCTAGAATACAAACTTGGAGATTGTAGAAAAATAATACAGAAAACTAACTTAAGTGCAAGAATCTATCCCATCACTCATCATGACGAGCTGCAGCTACTACAAGAATGACTCACTATGGCAACTCATCACAATGAGAGGCCATCTCATTACAGTGAGTTGCAATTTCTAGAACATTAGAAACTAACTCATAAACCCTCATTTTACAACACACTTCATTTTCTTGACATCACATATTAATCTCGACATGGTAACTACCATAACCAAAGTTCTATGAATCTGATTTCCATCTCAGAACTTCCTACAAAATCCTACATCAGTTGACTATCCATAAATAGATTCCACACTATCATAAAATAAACCATGAGATCCCAACAATCTCTAAGGAACTAAATACTAGATTTTGGTCAAAGCTAACCCTAGCCTGAGATTCAACCAACTCTCATCATAGGGATTTTTCTAGCCGGGTACTTATGTCCTCACTTTACTATAATGACAGAATGGGTTGTTATATATGTATTATATTATATCATGTCTTCTTAGATTGTTCGACCAATGATGCCTACTAAGTACCCTGCATTTTTGTACCCATACTACACCTTTGCATCTTTTTCTAATTGTCATGACCCATACGGGCCGTGATTGGCACCCACAATAACCCCCCACTGGGAAACCAAACAACCTAAAACAAACTCTAAACTTAACCAATTCCGAGAAAAATAGATATGGAATCCACCTAAGCAATAAATGAATCAATGTTTATAAAATAATAAAAGAATGTGCGGAAAACATTCAACTAAACATTTCCCAAGAAAATGAAAGTCATGGTCAGGAACTACTAATCCAACATAGTCTAAGAATCCAAAAATGAACTAAAACAATAAAATAGAGATTTTAGTTGCCCAAAAGAAGGGCAACAACACACGGAAGATCCATGGCAGCCTGGAAGATAGTGCTCACCTCCAAACCATTTTACCCATTACACAAGATTTCTAGCATTCCCGAAGGGTTTATAAGTCATAAATCAATCCTATTGCATTCATAGGATCAATAAGCAAGGTTTCTAACTAAGTTCATAGCTTTTCCACCATTTTTAAGCATAAAGGTTTTCACCTTTACGGAATCCAAGATTCCCCACTAGCCTAAAATATGTTAAGAACTAATAATTTCATGCTAGAACTTATAGAATCAGAATTCAAGATCAATTCTAGGTGATTTTACACCTACTCATAGGACTCTTCCCCAAGTTCATACTTCTAGGGCTTAATTGCAAGAAATCCACCATTAGTTTTTCCCCCAAGGTCTAAGAAAGATAATTAATTAATAAATTAATGGTTCTACAGATTACTTACCTCAAATGATGGAGTTTTCCATAGCTTTCTTGGAAAAACCACTTTTGAGAGTTCTAGAATAAAGTTGAGTTATGAGAGAAATAACTCAGAAAACTACAAAATGCCCAGGTATACTACTCATAATCTCGTCTCGATGGATGACTCTCTATTATGATGGATCATTGCAATAAGAAATGTCTCTTCGCAATAGACCATCGCAATGAGATGCCCTTCATCGTTATGAGCAAAAATTTCTAGAACACAGTGTTCTCACTCCTCGACCCCTATTTTGCAACACATCTTATTTCATTGACACTATAAATTATTCCCAACGCGGCAACTAACATATTTGAAGTTCTAAAAATTTTGATTCTCATTATAAAACTTTATACGGTATCCTACGGTAATTGATTATCCATAAATAGACACCACACTACCACACAATGACACACAAAGTGCAAAATACACCTAAGGCACATAATACTATGTTTTAGTTCGAGCTCACCCTAGCCTGAGATTTTTAATTTATAGCTAAGGACTTTTCTAGCCGGATGCTTATGCCTTAATTCAGTGTAATGATGGATAAGGCCATTACATTAGATACCAATTAAACAATTATTCATCCTTAAATGAAAATCAGGAATAAAATAGGGGAAAACAAAAATTACCTGAATCAATGAACAAGTGAGGATACTTGTTCTGCATGTCTGTCTCAGTCCCCAAGTTACCTCAATAATGTGATGGTTCATCCAATGGACCTTCATATATGCCATCTCACTAGTACTTAATATCCTAAAATTTTGATCAAGAATAGCAACAACCTCTTCTTCATAAGAAAAGTTCTCAGCTAAGAGGACCAAATCCCAGTGAATGATGTAAGTACTATCACCATGGTCTCTCTTAACCATTGGCACGTGGAATATAGGATAACCCCAATAGGCTAGGTGTTAAAGCCAACCTATAAGCCATTGGTACCACCTTTTAAAGAATCTCAAAGGGTCCTGGCCTCACTTCTCTAAATGCACAACACCCTCTATGGGTGAAACTTTGGGCAAAACTTGAGCACCTTCCACAAAGTGCATGTCTCTAACCTTCCTGTCTGCATATTCCTTATGCCGGCTTTGAGCCCCTAAAATTTAATTTTGATGAACTTCACTTTTTCCATGGATTCCCTTACCAAGTCCATACCAAAGGTTTTGCTTTAGAATAATCAAACAAACTGATGGGAGATCTACACCTTCTCCCATACAAAGCTTCAAATAGGGTCATGTCTATGCTGAAGTGGAACTATTGTTATAAGAAAACTCTACTAGCACCAAATAATAATCCGAATGACCCTCGAAGTCTATCACACATGCGCATAGCATGTACTTGAATACTTGAATCATACGCTCAGATTGCCCGTCAGTATGAGGGTAAAAGGTTGTACTCAGGTCCAATCTTGTCCCCAGCTCATCGTGCAACTTCTGCTAGAAATTGGATATGAACTAGGTAGCTCTATCGGAAATAATAGATATGGGCACTACATACAATCAGACAATCTCTTGGCCAACTTTGATGCATTATAAGTCATTTGTACAGGGATAAATAGTGCATATTTTGTAAATCTATCGATAATGACCGATATCAAATCGTACTTCCCCAATGTCTTGGGGAGACCAACTACAAAATCCATGGTTATTCGTTCCCAATTCCATTCAGGGATGGGCGTTTTATGAAGTGTACCACCAGGTTTCTGATGCTCATATTTTACCTGCTGGCAATTTTGGCACTAAGTCACATAATCCACTATATCTTTCTTTATCCCACCTTACCAGTAATGTTGCTTCAAGTCTCAGTACATGTTGGTCACACCAGGATGTATGGAGTACCTCAAACTGTGAGCCTCTGCTAAAATGGTGGGAATCAACTCCTCAACACGGGGCACACAAACTCACCCTTTGATCCTTTGGACATCTTCATCATCAATGATGGCCTCTTTGGCCTCACCTGGCAACACCTTGTCACAAATCCTGCTCAATTTCACATTATCAAACTTCTTATCTTTGATTTGCTCTAGGAAAGATGACCTAGCCTATACACATGCTAGTAACCCACCCCTCTCAAAAACTTCCAACCTCATAAAAGTGCTAGCTATATGCTGAATATCCCTAGCCAGTGATTGTCTAGCAATGTTAGGTAAGCCAAGCTTTCCATACTTTTAGTCTTCCTTCTCAGTGCATTAGCCACCAAATTAGCCTTAACCGGATGATACAAGATGGTGATGTCATAATCCTTAATTAGTTCCATCTACCTCCACTATCTCAGGTTCATGTATTTCTAGGTGAAGACATGCTGCAAGCTACAGTGGTCTGTGAACACTTCATAATGGACTCCATATAAGTAGTGTCTCCATATCTTGAGGGAGAATACTACCACAACAAACTCTAAGTCATGAGTAGGGTAGTTCTTCTCATACACCTTAAGTTGTCTCAAAGAATAAGAAATGACATTTTGTTCCTTCATCAACACAATACCTAAACCAGACTGTGAGGCATCAAAATAAACACTAAAGTATTTACCTTAAACTGGCAAGGCTAGGATAAAAGTTGTGGTCAAGAAAGTCTTGAGGTTTTTGAAGCTTTCTTTGCATTCTTCTGACCAAAAAATGGAACATCTTTTTGAGTTAAGCGAGTCTAGTGAGTACAATGGATGCAAAATTGTTGATGAACCGGCGATAATAGCTATCCAACCACACAAAACTTTTGTTTTCTTTCACCAAAGTGGGTCTAGTCTAATTCTTAACTGCTTTTATTTTCTATGGGTCTACCATCACCCCATCCTTAAAAACCATATGGCATTAAAAGGACATGGAAGATAACCAGAACTCGCACTTCAAAAACTTTACATACAATTCCTTCTCCTTCAGTAGTCCCAACATAATTCTAAGGTGATCCTAATCTCCTTATCATCCTTAGAATTTACCAGGATATCGTCAATAAAAACTTTAATGAATGAGTCAAGATAGGGCTTGAATACTTCATTCATCAAGCACATGAAGGCAGTTGGGGCATTTGTCAGCCTGAACAACATTTCCAGAAAGTTATAGTTCATGTAATGGGTCTTAACTGCAGTCTTAGGAATATCTGATGGCTGAATTTTTAGTGGATGGTAACTAGACCTCAAATCAATCTTAGAGAACACTAAAGCCCCTTGTAACTGATCGAATAGGTTTTTAATGCGAGTGAGAAGGTACTGGTTACAAATAGTATCCTTATTCGGCTGTCTATAATCTATACACATGTGTATACTGCCATCCGTTTTTTCAATAAAGAGAACTGGCGCACCCCATGGGGAGGCACTCAGATGAATGAATACCTTACTCAACTACTCTTGCAACTGAGCCTTAAGGTCTCTCAATTCAGCAGATGCCATCCTATAGGGAGGAATGGAGATAGGACGAGTGTTCAGATCTAAGTCAATACAGAAATCAATATCTCATTCAGGTGGCATGCCAGGTAGATCTTCAGGATACACCTCCTGAAACTCACACACTACTAGAACTGACTCAATAAATGGGACCTCTGAACTGGTATCCCAAATATGAGCTAGGAAGGCCAAACATCCCCTCCTTATAAGACTCTAAGCACGATGGAAAAACATAAATTTTATTGGTGCCGGATTATACTTACCTCTAACTCCAACCTATCCAACCCAAACATATCCATAAACACTGTCTTAGCATGACAGTCCAAAATAACATAATACAGAGACAACTCACTCATTCCAAAGATGACATCAAAGTCTACCATTCCAAGAATAACTAAGTCATTTAAGGTTTCTCACTATGAACATGACAGGACAAGCCTGAAAGACTCTATCCACCACCACAAAATCCCATACTAGAGTATATACAGTAATAGAAAAGTCAAGGGTTTCACACAACATATCAAAACTCTTAGAAAAACTAGAAGACACATAAAAAAAGGTAGATCCAGGGTCAAACAAAACTAAAGCCATATGATTACAGACAAGAATAGTACATGTGATCACCGCATTTGAAGCCTCTACCTCTAGACTACCTGAGAAAAAATAAAAGTGATTCTTATCTCCCATCTGTGCACCATCTTGTTAGGCTGATTACCTCATCTATCATTGCCCCAGTTAGGCTTTGCGCCACCTATTCTGTAGTGTGATGGCCCTGCCTGCCCTGCAAATAATCTCTATCATAACTAATATCTGTATCAGGTAGAACCAAAGCTCTAGGAGCCTACTGTTGTGTTGCCTGTCAAAGCCGAGGACATTTCCTCCTCAAGTGACCATGCTCACCATACTCAAAGAAAGCACGATCAAAATTAGGTGCGAGCGAGACAAGAAGGAATGTTGGATCTATTCCCTTAGTTGAGTCCTTGCCTCTGGCTTGGGTTCTTAAGAAATTGGGCAGATTAATATTGTATTACTGTATCATTCTGGGGAAGACATTCAGAAGCGAGCCAAAGGGTCGACTTACTTTCTGGAAGAAGTAGCTACTACTATGATCATATCTGTTGTTTGCATATTCGCTCTCTTTCCTTAAGTTGATTGAGCTAAATACCCACCAAAGTCTGGTTCAAGCTGACTGGTCCTTGATGGACCCCAACAAAAACCAGAGCTGACGAATAAATAGGTCATGCAGGGAATCCCTTCGAACCCTGACCCTTTGAAAATTGACCACTGTAACCACCACCTCCAGATCGAGGCTTCTTCGAAGCTATCCTTTCCTGGCTCTCCTGCTTCACCTAATCTACATTCCTTACAAACTCAACTACTTCCTAAAATGACCTACCTTAAGATGCTACCTGTAAGGCAGCAATATGCAATGTTGCATTTAGACCTTTCACAAAGTGGCAGATCCGCTCTTCTTTAGTATTAATCAGCTGAGAAGAATAATGAGCTAAGGCATGGAAATGGGTCTAATAAGAAGCCACCAAAGAATTCCCTTGTGTAATTTTGTGAACTCATCTTTCTTCTTGTCCTTTAAGGTATAGCGAACAAACCTCTCTTGAAATACCTGATAAAAGTGATTCTAAGGCATAAGGAGTGCCCTAATAGGCCGGTAGTCCATAAATCCCCTCCACCACATCTTGGCGTCCCCTTGAAATTGAAATGACACAAAGTCTACCCTATGCCTTTCAATGATACCCATTCTATGCAGCCCCTCGTGATAGTCTATGATGAACTTTTAGGCATCCTGATATTCTAATTAATGATATATAGGAGACCTCATCTTCATGAACTTGCAGAAGAAGTCATGCTCACCACCAGTCATGACAAGGCCTGTTACTGGTTTTGGTAACATACATGTCTCAGAAGTAGTGTCTAATTGTAGTGCAGCAGTTGTAATATACTGGGTCACTGGGTGATGAACAACGAGAACTACATTAGTAGACACATCCCCTACCAAACAACTAAGGAATTTCTAAACCTCCTAGATTACCTCTGATGATAATAGGACTTGCGCTACACCTCTCTGAACTTGGTGCATGCTTGTCCCTTCGACTAGCTATGCTGCTTCAGTTTGCTCAACTCAAACCTCTCCTCTACTACAACCTCATGAGCATTCTCTTGAGGATAAGGAGATGATGATCTTTCACAAGCCAGAGACACACTTGAGCTCCACCCCTTACTTCCCCTCTCCTTCCTCTAGATATACCTCTGACTCTGACCCTACCATGAATTGAAGCCTCGATAATTATCTTAGGTACTACTGCTTTAGCTTCAGATGAACGTGTCTCATAATTTTCAAGAATAAGAGTGAAAGAGTTAGATACCAATTGGAATCAAGTTATAGCACGAGGAATGAAAAAAGTTGAGGTTTTCTAAAGACCCATAGCCTATGCAGAGAAGTATAGACGTATCTATACCATATCGCAAGACTCTACCAGACTTGTTCTGGTATGACAAAAATAATGAACCCAAGGCTCTGATACTAACTTTGTTACAACCTAGATAGGGACATGATTGGCACCCACACTAACCCTTCGGTGGGAGAACCAAACAACCTAAAACAAACTCGAGAAGTAGTCCACTAACGACATAAATGAATCAATGTCTATAACATAATAAAAGAATATACAAAAAAAATTAAACTAAATGTATCCCTAGAAACTAAAAGTCATCATCTAGAACTACTAATCTCACTACTAGAAAATGGGCCTATTGCAATAGCAAGAAAATAATTAATGTAGGTCATAAAACCATTATCGTCATACTATGGCATCAGGGGTTATGCCCACTATACCAGCTCGCGTGATCATAGATCAATGGCAACGATTCTTGTAATACTCCCAACAACTGTTGCTTATAGTACACCTATTGAAACGGTTATTCATCCCTCAATAATCGCTATTTTATATATCAATTGTAATATTTAAAGCTATTACAATTAATGATTTGCAACGGTTCTCTTATCTATTTTGCAACGGAACTATTAGCTCAATTGCAACAGTTATTATAGTTTTGCAATAATTATTTTGTCTATGTTGCAACAAATGTTTTAGCTCAATTGCAATGGTTATTATAGTTTTGCAACAGTTATTTTTTCTATGTTGCAGCGAATTTTTTTAGCTCAATTGTGACAGTTATTACTTTTATTGCAACAAGTTTGCACAATGATAAAAAATGCTACAGCAATGGACAGTACTCATATGTTACATTTATTGATAGTCTATGGTTTAGAAAAAGTTATTGCAACTGTTCTCTTTTATCTATTGTAACAGTTCATCTATGTTCCAATAGGCTGGGCTATAAATATAAATATTAGAAATCATGAAAACAACATCTAGGCTCCTGGAAACTTTGAGCCAATAATTATATGGGTTCTTAGTCAATTCCATAGTTTATTAACATCCATAAATTATCCAAATATTATCGTCTCAATTCACAAGTTCAGAAGTTAAAAATTTTGATTGGAGTTGCACTAGAATTGCCAATGCATGTTAAGTACCCATAAAACACTACAACAACAATGCAGTTTAACATACTATAAATGTCAAGGTCAAGTGCAAAACATACCTCAACACTTAAAAGAAATGGTCAAGCTTCTAAAAGATGCATTACCACAAACTCATATCCTCCTTCCCTACCTCATAGTTCTCCCAAAGTACAGATTTTGAACTTAAATTTCTACATCCAAAAAACAAATTTTGGAGTTCAACTACTCAATAAAGCTTAGTAGCATTCAATTACTCAATAAAACTATGAAGGCCAAGGCTGACGAGGTCTCACATTTTTAAGATAAGACATACACTTTAAGTAAAGTAACTTTAGAAACTATTCAAGATACAGTCAAAATACTAACTACCTTGCAAACATATCATCTTATCTTGTCACGACCCAATTTCTCGGTCATGATGGCACCTACAACCCCCGGCAGGTGAACCAATCCCCGTAGCCCAGAACAGTTAGTAATGGGCTACTATCTAGCAGATAAGGGAGCAAGACGAATAAAATAGATAACAGGGATATAAATATATACATATGCGGAAACTAAACCAAACCCCAAGACCTGGTATCATAGTACAGAGCCAAACTACATACATGGAGTGCAAATAAACCAAAACTATATATACAGATGTCTCTGAATGGTAATAGAGTACATGAAGAAAAGATAAACTAAAGCTAAGCTCCGATCGCCAAGAGCTCACCCTCAGCCTGAAGTAGTCCCCGACAGATCTCCAAGCACGAATCACAACGATCTAACGGCGATGGCCCATGCTAGGATCTGCACCCAAAGATGCAGGGGGTAGGGGTGAGCACCAAATACGAAGCATAAGGTACCCAGTAGGTATGATAGGCCGACTGGGCACATATAAGATAAAAGCGTAGTAATAGACAGAATAGAAGCAAGTAGTCACAGAAATCAACGAAAGATACACAGGAACTAGCCCAGAGGGAAATCAACAGAACCACATATGAGGCTAGTAAGTAGAATATACACACCATAGGCACAGGTGAAAGTAAGAAACAACGCACCTGGGGTCCTTGCAATAACAGTGTATACAAAATAAGTTTACGAAATGGACGGTATACCGGTAACCTCAAGTGTAAGAAGAAGAGAGAAAGAGTAATGATAGGCATGCTCTGAGACATGAATCAAGTCCGACTAATCATATAAACCTCACACCCAGCAACTAAAAGTCTAGCAGTAACTAATTTCATAATTAACCGTAACAGGGAATAATTCTACAAGTAAATAGAAAGAGTCTACCTACAGTCCCTCGGCCGCCCATACAACCGAGGAACACAAACAAGTGAAAACAAACCCTCCGGCATCCCATACTACAAGAGCGTACAATCAGCAAACAACAAACAAGGGTAGAACCTCAAACCATGAATGATATGATGTATGAAGATCTCAAGTGCCATGGTATCTCTGTATGTACCTCCTCCGGCGCCGATCCAGCCCAGCAGGTAGGTTCCATAGAAGGACACTGCCCATATACATCTACTCCACCGTATACCCCTCCTCCGGCACACGCAGCCCGTAGCCCCTGGCCCAGATGGCAAGGTCCATGGAGGTCCCAGACCCCATACTAAACTCAGTATCAGAATAGAGACCCAGTCTCGAATATGCAATGCCCAGACCCTGTCCAGGAATAAAGTAGTAGGAAAATGTCTCAGAAACCCCTCCAAGGGTGCCCGGGCATAACTGGGTCTAAACAATAAAAAGTCATCTCAGGTGCTCGGTCCGACCGAGGCTAAAATCATCTCAAGTAGCAAGAAAACTCAACTAGCACCCCGGCCCTGCCGAGTCTAGCGATAATCGAAAAACTGATGATTTTAAACATAATTTTACTTTCTTGCCCAAAAATATCCACAAGTTGAATCAAACCATTTCCAAATTATTTCCATCAAAAAGGCCCCCCGGGCCATGCAAGGTTTAGAAAATAGTGCCAGTAGGCCCGAAGCCAAAACCACAGTAAAACATGGATAAAACCTCTTTATATGCATGGAAATGGTATGATCACACACAATAGCTGCCCCGCAGCTCACAATCAACCTATCGACCCTGCACAGGCCCACAGCTACTCAGCAAGCATAACCAGCCTAGAAGGATTATTCTATGCCCGGGACTCGCGGACATTCCCAAAATCCCACCTTCTATGTTCCAGAGTCAACAAGGCCACACAGGACCACAAGGGTAAATAAAATATATCGGCAAATACTACAAACAACGGAGGAACAAA
>QJPP01005996.1:0-43668 GCA_003996215.1 Jaltomata sinuosa | reverse complement strand
TAATCTGACGCCCACCCCCTCTAGCAGGGGGCTGAACCGCTCGTAAAGGCTCGGCTAACTGAACTGTACCCTGCTGAGGGCAATCTTTAGCAAAATGACCCATCGCACCACAAGTAAAACAAGCCCCTAATGGCCTACTCTGTCGAGATGAACCCGCAAATCCCGAATGACCACCACGACCTGATGCCCTAGAAACTGTACCCCTCGAAGACTGGCCGCCATAGCCCTGATGGCTGCCCTGACCCTGCTCGAACTGGGTACTACTAAAGGTCTGAAGGGAAGACTGAATCGGTCGGCTGGACTGACCCTGGTACTGCTGTGGCTGATAACTCCGACTCCACTGGCCAGGACCTCTACCGCCATATCTGGAACCACTATAGACACCCTGATGTCGAGGCCTCTTATCTCTGGACCCCTGATCATGTCGCTGTAAGTCCTCCACAGTGCGGGCATAGTCTACAATAGCCTGGAATGGCCGACCACTGGCAATCAATATCTCAGCTGGCTGCCTAATCTCTGGCCTCAAACCCCACACAAATCTGCGAATCCTATCAGCCTCAGTAGGAATGATCATAGCTCCGAACGGTGCTAGCTGATGAAAACGGGTCTCATACTCCGATATAGTCATAGATCCCTGCGTAAGATGAGTAAACTGCTCCCTGCGACGCTCCCGATCACTCTGGGGTAGGAACTTGGCCATAAAGGCCTCATAAAACTCAGACCAGGTCAACGGAGGTGACGACGGTGGTCTACAAGCAACCTGAGCCCTCCACCATAACTTCGCTGGGCCCTCCAACTGGTAGGTAGTATAACCAACCCCGTGAGTCTCCAATAAACCCAGATGATGCAACATCTCCTCACAGGTGGTAATAAAGTCATGCGGATCCTGTCCAGAAGTACCCGCAAATTTCGGGGGTGCTAACCTCAAAAATCTGCCCAACACCTTCTGCTCTGTCTCTGTCATAACTGGGCGAGGAGCAAGAGGTTGTGCAACAGATGGAACCGGAATAACCTCCGCACGGGGAGCCATAGTAGCAGGCTGCGCTCCCGAGCTTTGTGCACCCAGGGACGCCCCCTGAGCGGATGTCTGCGCTACCTCAGAAGGCCGCTCTCCAATCACACCCAAAAGCTGCAATAGCAATCCCCGAATATCTGGAGACTGAGCTGTGGGTGGAGCTGGCACAGAAGTGGGCACTGGAGCTGGTACTGGAGTTGGCGCTGGAGCTGGTGGTACCTGGGCTGCCCCCTGAACCACATGCTGCTCGGGCTCTATCTCCACGCTAACAGCTCTAGCAGGTGCCACTGTTCGAGGGCGTCCTCGACCCCTAGCTGGAGTGGGAGGCTCATCCTCGCGTGCTGCCGATGATCTCGTATGAACCATCTGCGGAAGAATGAAGTAGAACAAATGAGATCTCTAGAAACTTCAAGGGCTATACGCACGACACAGAGGCAATGAAAGAGTCAAATTTCCTAAAATGCCACTGTAGCCTCCCAAAGATTGAGTACGGACGTCTCCGCCCCGATCCGTAGGACTCTACTAGACATTGGCTCCTATACCGATGACATCGGTGAACCTAAAGCTCTGATACCAAGTTGTCACGACCCGATTTCTCGGTCATGATGGCACCTATAACCCTCGGTAGGTGAACCAATCCCTGTAGCCCAGAACAGTTAGTAATGGGCTACTATCTAGCAAATAAGGGAACAAGACGAGTAAAATAGATAATATAGATATAAACATGTACATATGCGGAAACTAAACCAAACCCCAAGACCTG
This sequence comes from Jaltomata sinuosa, assembly GCA_003996215.1. NCBI lineage: Eukaryota > Viridiplantae > Streptophyta > Magnoliopsida > Solanales > Solanaceae > Jaltomata > Jaltomata sinuosa. The sequence goes on along the minus strand of QJPP01005996.1, from coordinate 41,890 downwards.
GTATCATAGTACAGAGCCAAACTACATACATGGAGTACAAGTAAACCAAAACTATATATACAGATGTCTCTGAATGGTAATAGAGCACATGAAGCAAAAGATAAACTAAAGCTAAGCTCCGATCGCCAAGAGCCCACCTTCAGCCTGAAGTAGGCTCCAACAGATCTCCAAGCACGAATCTCAACGATCTACCGGCGATGGCCCACATTAGGATCTGCACCCAAAGATGCAGGGGGTAGGGGTGAGCACCAAATGCGAAGCATAAGGTACCCAGTAGGTATCATAGGCCGACTGGGCACATATAAGATAAAAGCGTAGTAACAGACAGAATAGAAGCAAGCAGTCACAGAAAATCAACGAAAGGTACACAGGAACTAGCCCAGAGGGAAATCAACAGAACCACAGATGAGGCTAGTAAGCAGAATATACACCCCAAAGGCACAGGTGAAAGTAAGAATCAACGCACCTGGGATCCTTGCAACAACAGTGTATACAAAATAAGTTTACAGAATGGACGGTATACCGGTAACCTCAAGTGTAAGAAGAAGAGAGAAAGAGTAATAATAGGCATGCTCAAAACATGAAACAACCCAACTAATCATAACAATCTCAAATCCAGAAACTAACAGTCTGGCAGTAACCAATCTCATACTCATTCCCTAATAGAGGAAATACTCTGAGAGTAAAATAGCAAAAGTCTACCTACAGTCCCTCGCCGCCCATACAAACGAGGAACAACAAACAAGTGAAAACAAAAACCCTCGGCATCCTTTGACTACCGGGAGCGTACAATCAGCAAACAGAAAAAGGTGGAACCTCAACCTATGAATGATATGATGCATTTGAAGATCTCAAGTGCCATAGTATCCTCTGTAGTACCTCCTTCGGCGCCGATCCGGCCCAGCAGGTAGGTTCCATGGAAGGTCTCTGCCCGTATACCTCTACTCCCCCGTATACCCCTCTTCCGGCACACGCAGCTCGTAGCTCCTGGCCCGGATAGCAAGGTCCATGGAGGTCCTCGACCCCATCCCATATCTCAGTATCAGAACATGTATCAAGATAGAGTCCCAGTCTCAATATCAAGATATAGAACCAGTCTCAAATATGCATGCCCAGACCCTGTCCAGGACTAAAAATAGTAGGAAAATATCTGAAAAACCCCTCCAAGGGTGCCCGGGCGTCGCCGGATCTAAACAGTAAAAAAAATCATCTCATGTGCTCGGTCCAACCGAGGCTAAAAATCATCTCAAGTAGTAAGAAAACTCAACTAGCACTCCGGCCCTGCCGAGTCTAGTGATAATCGTAAAACTGATGATTTTAAACCACAAGTGAAATCAATCATTTCCAAATCATTTCCATCAAAAACGGCCCCCCCGGGCCATGCAAGGTTTAGAAAACAGTGTCAGTAGGCCCGAAGCCAAAACCACTGTAAAACATCGATAAAACCTCTTTATATGCATGGAAATGATATGCTCACACACAACAATAGCTGCCCAACAGCTTACAATCAACCTACCGACCCGGCACAGGCCCACAGCTACTCAGCAAGCATAACCAGCCTAGAAGGATAATTCTATGCCCGGGACTCGCGGACATTCCCAAAATCCCACCTGCTATGTTCCAGAGTCAACAAGGCCTCACAGGACCACAAGGGTAAATAAAATATATCGGCAAATACTACAAGCAACGGAGGAACAAAAGTAGGCGGACATGAATACAGCGGTCGAGGTCTGTGGTACCAACCTAATAAACCAACCCAAGGATGCCCATTAATACAATTTTATTCTATATATACGGAGTCTGGGGAAATTAAACCGTAACCTACCTGTCGTCCGACGACAAGCTGCTGGAACACGATGTCCAAGCTCGAACCACTCCGAGAAAATCCAAAACTAAATCGGAATCGGATTTGGGAAGGAATAACTTGACAAGATAATTGATTTACTTTATCAACTATACTTTTCTCACCACAAAACCTCACACGTGAAAGAGTATTTGATAATGTGCAAAGTTGTATGAAATAAGTAATATATATATATGCATAACTTTCAGCAAAGTTACTTAAATATATGTAAGTGGATATGCTGCCACCTTTCCATCCACTATTGTTGCCTTCACCTTCCACTTACACGTGGGGGTGGAGGTGGCAATCAATTCCTATCCGTTAAGTATATATTCGGGTATTGCATAAATTCGTGGTAAAATAATTATAGTATTTTAAATATACCATAATTATTAGAAAATCATTTCCAATAAAACCTACTATATTATAATAATAAATTTTAACATAATTAAATTTACTATCTCCGTTAAAATATTACGGAGTATAAAAACTTTATAAAATAAATACGTAAACACTTATATCGTACCAAACATATTTTTCATAAGCCTTTTAAAATATTTTTAAAAGGTAATAATAATATACTTTTTACCAAATTTACTTTTTAAAAAAAATTTCAAATATACGCACGATACTAATAAAATTCTTAAGTTTAGGCTCGTAATTCGCCTACGCACGATTTTGATATTCAAGAATTATCTCGGGATCCTCCCTTATATTTTATCACTGTTTCGGAACTGACATGGCATTTTAAAACGTGAAATTGAAGCTTAAATCGGGTTAAACCCGACCCGATTCGCGACCCAGTTCGCAACCCGTTTTCTGCCAGACAGTCCGCGGTAAAACAGTCATAACTCTTTACTCCGAGATTATTTGGACGTGCGGTTTTGTGCGTTGGAAACTAGACTCGTAGACCTTTGATTTGGTATCTCGGGGGACTTCTAACTCTTTATATATTGGGAGAAAAGCCCTGAGACATTTGACCCAAAGTTCAGAAAATTTTGTTAAAGGTCTTACGATATCTTTTGTCGATTTGCTTGACTTCAACACTTAACGTGGAAATGACCGGATGGGTCATTACAGAGCAAGGCAAAGCCAACACGAGTCAGTCTCTCAAAACTAAAAAAATTTCTTTGGCTGCAGGAAAAATGAAGTCACAAAATCACCAAGCATGATAAAGAATATTGCTGAACTCGCCACGACCTTGGCATAAATATTCAAACAACTTCTCTTCTCACTTCACCTCCTAATTTATTCCTGTCACTTCATTATAATCTTAAAACTATCTCTATATTTTTATAGGGAAAATGGTCGGGCACAACGACTAGGACTTGGAGATATCATTTGAATCACTATATCATAATCCAAATGACTTTATCTTCAAACTTATCCTCTGATATACCCTTTGATTTGTTAAAATCACTTTATTACATTATTAATGATTATATATTTGAGTTATGCAGGTAACGTTCCTCACATTTTGCTTCCCATGACAAGATCATGGGGCAAGTGATGATGGATTCTCTCAAAATTTGAAGAATCAAGCCAGAAGATTGCCGGACACAAGACATGCACAAGTCTTTTCAAGGATTCCCGATGCAAAGGATCTAGTTCAATAGATCGATTCATTTATTGGCGAATCTAATCATTCGTCCTTTTAATTAAATTTTATGTTTATTGCAAATTCTATCAGTTTCAGGTCTGAACTACGTCTGACCTGATTCTTGCTCCAGCAAGATACGTAGGCAATCCTACATAAGGATTCAGTCTTCCCACTGTTTCAAACTACATGCATGTTTTGAATCAGTTCGATTTTTCATTTCTTTCAAACTATTTTAATTAAGTACCCTTCGACTGGAAACACGGGCAGCTTTTTGAAATTGTTAAATAAATCCAAAAATCTTCGTGCAAATTCAAGCTTCAAAGACTTTCTTTGTCGGCAAATCCTCTCTTTATAAGAGATTTCATTTGAAATAGGGACGTACCTTACATTGTATCCCTAATTGGCCATTAGAGCCTTCAATCAATGTCAGAATCCCTCTCAACACATTTGTCTGGGATCGTACGTTTTCATAGTTACCGGATTGTTATGACATGTTTGGATGGTTTGGCATATGTTAACCTCTTTTATTTTTAAACTAAGAAGTTTTATGTGAGTGCAGGAATGACACGGTCTTCAAAAATAATTGGAGATGTTAAATAACAAGCCTATTCATTGGCACATGTCGAATGGCTGTGACATTTTATATTATGTTGGACCGTCACTCCTTTCAACGTGACATATTATGTTGGACCGTCACTCCCTTCAGCGTGAAATATTATATTGGACCGTCACTTTATTCAATGTGACATATTATATTATGTTGGACTGTCACCTCTTTTAATGTGACATGTTATATTATGTTGGACCGTCACCCCCTTCAACGTGACATATTATATTGTGTTGGACCGTCACCTCCTTCAACGTGACATATTATATTATGTTGGACCATCACTCCCTTCAACGTTACATATTATATTATGTTGGACTGTCACCTCTTTCAATGTGTCATATTATATTATGTTGGACCGTCACCCTCTTCAACGTGATATATTATATTGGACCGTCACTCCTTTCAACATGACATATTATATTATGTTGGACTGTCACCCCCTTCAACGTGACATATTATATTATGTTAGACCGTCACCCCCTTCAACGTAATATATTATATTGGACCATCACTTCCTTCAACGTGACATATTATATTATGTTGTACAGTCACCTCCTTCAACGTGACATATTTTATTATGTTGGACAGTCACCTCCTTCAACGTGACATATTTTATTATGTTGGACCGTCACCCCCTTCAACGTGACATATTATATTGTGTTAGACCGTCACCTACTTCAACGTGACATATTATCTTATGTTGGACCATCACCCCTTTCAACGTGATATATTATATTGGACCATCAGCTTCTTCAATGTGACATACTATATTATGTTGGATCGTCACCTCCTTCAATGTGACATAGTATATTATCTTGGATTTTCAATTCCTTCAATTTGGCATATTATTTTGGATCGTCACTTCCTTCAATGTGACATATTATTTTGAATCATCACTTCCTTCATTGAGACACATTATATTATACTGGATCATCACTTTCTTCAGTGTGACATATTAAAACAAGGTTTGCACAATTCATATTTGCCCTTACAGTGCACTTGCTACTAATAAGTTTAGTATAGGTGATTATGGAACAAAATTCATCAATGTATTGCATTCAAAAAAGGTCGTCCCCCTTTTAATGATACACATTGGGCAGTCATCCCGTTCAAAGTGATATGTTGCATTTAAAATAGGTCGTCCGCCTTTCAATGAGACACGTTGGGCAGTCACCCGATTCAAAGTGATATGTTGCACTCAAAAAAGGTCGTCTGTCTTTCAATGAGACACGTTGGGTATTCATCCCGTTCAGAGTGTGATGTTGCATTCAAAATAGGTCATCCGACTTTCAATGAGACATGTTGGGCAGTCACCCCATTCAAAGTGGCATGTTGCATTTAAAATAGGTCGTCCTCTTTTCAGTGAGATACATTGGGCAATCATCCCATTCAAAGTGATATGTTACACTCAAAATAGGTTGTCTTACTTTCAATGAGACATATTGGGAAGCCACACCATTCAAAATGGCATGTTACATTCAAGATTAATTCGTCCACCTAAAAGGCAAATTGGATCGTCACCTCCTTCAGTGTGACATGTTGAATCAGGTTTGCACAAATTATATTTGTGAATATGTTACATCTGCTATTGACAAAATTATCACAGATTTTGTGGAGCATGAATGTGGACGACATCAAAATGGACGCAGCACAACGTGAAACTTTTTCTTAGCAGCAAACTGGGACATAGTCTGAAAAGGAATATCAAACTCTTTGAACGTGAGCTGAGAATTGACTTTCACCACAATCAAACCACACCCCTCTGAGAAGGCATGTGGGTTATTCCTTTTATATTATCAAACTTCTAGTTTTTAGTTTCACTTTCAGGGTAATTTTGACTCACACTGAAAGTAATATCCATCACTTTTTCAAATCCGTGTGACAATGCACTTAGAGTTTTGGAAGTTATATCCATGTAGCTCTTATCTATGAATGTGAGGGCTCCAAATTTATTATTGAGACAATTACAAGCCTCCTTTTCATAACTCGACTCTTTTGTCACTCATTTTAAGCAAAAGGTTGTCTTAGCGTAAAGATCACCTTTTGAACCGATTGAGTCGAACTACAAGCAGCCTGATTCCTTGAGTGTTGGGATATATAGGCGGGCACTATATTGAAAAATCGGCTGCATTTCAAGCTCTCCCCAATCCTCTTCCCCCCCCCCCCCAGCTTTCCGGTCTCTCCTTAATCAGAAACTGGGATAACTTTTGAATTCTTTGAAAATCGTGTGTAAAATTAAACATCTTGAACTACAAGTGGACTGAATTCTCATGTAACCTGAGATATGTGGAACACCCGATTCCAATGTCCGGTCATGATTCTTTGAACTTTGTGCTAAACCAATCGTTTCCGAAAGATAGATTTGTGGTCAAACAAAATTGAGATCCTCAACTCCCTTTGCCTAGGGTTCCTTACATCCACCTTAGCCAAAGGGAGGGGCAGATGTTGACACACAATTTTGGCCTTTCACAATTTTAGTTAATTATTCGAGCTTCTTCAATTTTAACAACTTAAAATATTGTTTTTTACAAAATTAAAAATATTTTCAAGGCAACTTTTGTCATTTTTGCAATAAAAGAAATATATTTCCATATCGCATAATATATAGATTATACGTGATTTAAATATTTATTTGGAAAATCATCTTTTATATAAAACAAGTGTTTAATTGAGTTAGTGTTTCACTTTATCAAAATCGATTAAGTTATAGTCTATATAATATATTTAGTCTATTTTATGAATTAATTATTTTACTTTGTTATGTTAAGAAGCTTGATTGATTAATTAGATAAAAAATTATCTTAATTATATTTCAATTGTGTACATTTCCGTCAATTAAGTTAATTTGGCTATCAATTCAATACAATTCTGGCCATTCTTGTTAATCTTATATTTTGGGTAATATTTTATATCATATTCGGACAAATTTGGCCCAATTCCACTGCAAGACCCGACCCACTCCCTCTTCAACACAACCCTATACTCCTTTATATCCCTATCAGCAAATTAATACACACGTATATTCCCTCTTAAACCACATGCACCCCATTCCCCTAAAAATCCCTCAGAAAGACTACACCTATACTATCACGCGCACACAATTTTCTCTCCCCTCCCTTTCTTCTCCTTTGTTCTTCTCCTAACAAATAAACCCAGAACTCAAGCAATGACACAACACCGTTAACACGATGCCTTCTCCGTTAAAATTCCCTCCATCTCCGTCCTTGTACGATTTTCGTGAGCTGGCAGAACCTGGAAGGTTCTAGAAGACCCAGGTGTCCTCCATCCCAAAAACAACAACAACATACCCAGTGAATTCCCACAAAGTGGGGTCTGGGGAGGGTAGAATGTACTCAGACCGTACCTTTACCTCAGATGAAGTAAGGAGGTTGTTTTCGATAGACCCCCGGCTCAAGACCAAAAAGGACCATAAGATTTCGAAATAAAAGTACAGGAGATATACACAGTAAAAGGACAATCGGTAAACACAGAAATATACTATAACAAAATAGTACTATACCCGAACCACAATAAACACTAAGGAAGCAGCAAAACTGAAGAACATGAAACTACAAGAACAGACCTACAACTTCTAACTAGTGCACAAGACACTGCAACCCTACCTAATAGTATGAAGCAGACCTACCTACTAACCGTCTACCCTAATCTGATCCCTCCACACCTTCCTATCTAAGGTCATGTCCTCGGTAAGCCGCAACTGTGCCAAATCATGTCTAATCACCTCTCGCCAATATTTCTTCGGTCTAATCACGTCTCCATCCCAAAAACCTTGGCAGATTATCCTCAATTTTGCCCATTTTGTGTACGAATTCGTACATACGTGGCTTATTTTAGCTGGGTAATGATGAATTTGTGTTTGAAATTCAAAATTTCCCAAGTGTTATTCCCAGAAAACCCTCTGTCCCCCCCCCCTCTTTTACCCCAATATCTCCTATAAATTGGCCCTCTCTTTTCATTGTTAAGGGCTGGCTTTTGAGGAATTCTTTGAGTCTTTTGGAGAGTCATTCTCTGGCTCATAGAACCAAGAGTTGTAGAGGGGAACACACACTTAAAATATCTTTTCGATTCCATTGAAATCAATCGGATTCCGGCAGTAAGGTGGAGAATTCCAATCGAAGCTCGTCGTTTAAGTTCGCTGCCCACAAATAGGTAAAAGTTTCATTTTTTGCAAGCTTTCTTTCACGTTTGAGTGTTATAGTGTGAGATTTTACTATTATTACAAAATTTCGTGATTGTTTGGGCTGGTCTTGTATTAAAATATGTGTTTTGATGTTGCTAAAAGCTTGAAACTGTTCTGCTAAAGATGCTCGTATATTTTAGTGTTAAAGAAATCTTGGAAATCTGATTGTTGAAACTAGTGTGTATTAGAAAGCTTTAAGCTTGATGACTTGAGATGATTCTTTTTTTGTTATAATTTGTATAAAGAACTTGTTCGTATGACTTTGATGATCGAGTTTGATTGTGCTGCTTCCATGGGTGTAGTGATTTGAACGTATTTGCAGCCCAATGTTCTCTTAGGGGTTCTTTTAGTTCATGATACTAAGCAGAACCCATTTGAGATAGAAAGAAGCTTTGAGGGTTACTTTGTAGTCTTCCTCGGAGTCTTGATTCAAGAAACAAAGTAAAGTTTTATAATAGCTTTTCTTTCACCTCTTTCAAGCTCTATGCTTTAGATCATGCTTTAGAAATGTATGGTATTAACTGCACTTTTGGTAGTACAACAATCATGTCTAAGAACTAATATCGTAAGGCCATAAAAGTTGTTCTTTGAATCTGGACAGTAAATGATCTGGAAACATGCTTTTTTGGTAGTTTTTCCTTATTTATTTTGTAATTTTTGTTTATGGCTGCGTAAATTCGAATCTGGAAATTCCTTGTATTCTTCCAAGATCCATCCCTTCTTCTAAAATGCCTGATCATTCTCTGTAGCAAAAAATAGGAATGTTATTAGTGGTACTAATTACCAATGGCTTAAAATAAATCTATTCAGTGTTGTCTGAATAGTGACTAATCGATCTCTAAGCAAAATTTATGTCTTGGAAAGAATCTTTTGAATATTAGACATAAGGTTTCTGAATTTATTCTAAGTTTAGCATTAACGTGTAATGACCCTTCCGGTTATTTCCACGTATACATTTTCCTTGAACCGTTAGAGTTTGTTTGTAGCGGCCCCAAGTCACTTAAGGCTCGTTAGGATCGGTATTTTGGTGTCGGGCCCATTTGTTTGGTCGCATTATAAGTGTTGACGTCAAGCAAATCGGCAAAAGTTATCGTAAGTTCGTTAATAAATTTCCTGAACTTTGGGTCAAATGTCTTGGGGCTTTTCTCTCAATATATAAAGAGTTAGAAGTCCCACGAAATACCAAATCGAAGGTCTACGAGTCTAGTTTCCAACGCACAAAACCTCACGTCCAACTGATCTCGGAGTAAAAAGTTATGACTGTTCTACCGCGGACTGTCTGGCAGAAAATGGATTGCGAACCGGGTCGCGAACCGGGTCGGGTTAAACTCGATTTAAGCCTCAACTTCACGTTTTAAAACGCCATTTCAGTTCCAAAACAGTGATAAAACATAAGGGAGGATCCCGAGAGAATTCTTGAGTATCGAAATCGTGCGTATCTAAAATATTTTATTTAAAAGTCGAAGGTGGTAGGAAGTTATATTATATTATTATTGCCTTTTCAAAATATTTTAAAGGTTTATGGAAAATATTTTTTGATACGTTATAATTGTATATGTATTTATTTTATAAGGTTTTTATACACCGTAATATTTTAACGGAGATAGTAAATTTAGTTATGTTAAAGATTATTATTATAATATAGTAGGTTTTATTCAAAATAATTTTCTATGAATTATGGTATATTTAAAGTATTATATTTATTTTACCAAACGGGATAAAGCACTTTGGGTGGACACCAAACTCCACGTGGAGTTGTGGAAAGTGCACACCATGGTGCATAATGCCACCAGGCGTTCCACTAATGTTTCCAATGTATATATTCACTATGTATTGTTCATCTAGTGAGGAGGAAAGTAGAACATATGTTACTGTCCCTTTTACTACAAACCTTCATTTTCTTTTCTATCCAAACGTTAGCATATGCGAGCAAATGGATGAAGGGATATTTGGTGGAGAAAACATTAATGTTCTTATTTTGCTCTTATATTGAGCACCGAAAAGAGAAATCAATTATCGACGTCAAGTTATTCAAGCCCGAGTTCAAGTTTGATTTCGTGTTGTGGATTTTTCGGAGAGGTTCAGGCTTGTCATCGGAGGACAGGTAGGTTAAGGTTTATTTTCCCTAGACTCCGCATATATAGAATAAAATTGTATTAATGGGCATCCTTGGGTTGGTTTATTAGGTTGGTACCACAGACCTCGACCGCTTTATTCATGTCCGCCTACTTTTGTTCCTCCGTTGCTTGTAGTATTTGCCAATATATTTTATTTACCCTTGTGGTCCTGTGAGGCCTTGTTGACTCTGGAACATAGAAGGTGGGATTTTGGGAATGTCCGCGAGTCCCGGGCATAGAATTATCCTTCTAGGCTGGTTATGCTTGCTGAGTAGCTGTGGGCCTGTGCAGGGTCGATAGGTTGATTGTGAGCTGCTGGGCAGCTATTGTGTGTGATCATACCATTTCCATGCATATAAAGAGGTTTTATCCATGTTTTACTATGGTTTTGGCTTCGGGCCTACTGACACTATTTTCTAAACCTTGCATGGCCCGGGGGGCCCATTTTTGATGGAAATGATTTGGAAATGGTTTGATTTAACTTGTGAATACTCCTGGGTAAAAGGAAGTAAAATTATGTTTTAAAACACCAGTTTTACTACTACGCTAGACTCCGCAGGGCCGGGGTGCTAGTTGAGTTTTCTTGCTTCTTGAGATGATTTTTAGCCTCGGTCGGACCGAGCACCTGAGATGACTTTCTACTGTTTAGACCCGGTTATGCCCGAGCACCCTTGGAGGGGTTCTTTTTTGAGATATTTTCCTACTACTTTAGTCCTGGACAGGGTCTGGGCATGCATATTCGAGACTGGGTCTCTATCTTGATACCGGGCTTACTTCCGGATGACATGTTTTGATACTGAGTTTTAGTATGGGGTCTAGGACCTCCATGGACCTTGCCATCCGAGCCAGGTGCTGCGGGCTGCATATGCCGGAGGAAGCGTATACGGTGGAGTAGAGGTATACGAGCAGTGTCCTTCCATGGAACCTACCTGCTGGGCCGGATCGGCGCCGGAGGAGGTACATACAGAGATACCATTTCACTTGAGATCTTCATGCATCATATCATTCATTGTTTGAGGCTCCACCTCTTGTTTGTTGTTTTGATTGTACGCTCCGGTAGTATGGGATGCCGGAGGGTTTGTTTTCACTTGTTTGTGTTCCTCGGTTGTATGGGCGGCCGGGGGACTGTAGGTAGACTTTTACTATTTACTTACAGAATTGTTCTCTATTATGGATAAGTATGAGATGGGTTACTGCTAGACTGTTAGTTTCTGGATTTGAGATTGATATGATTAGTTGAGTTTGATTCATGTCTCTGAGCATGCCTATCATTATTCTTTCTCTCTTCTTCTTACACTTGAGGTTACCGGTATACCGTCCACTTCGTAAACTTATTATGTATACACTGTTATTGCAAGGACCCCAGGTGCGTTACTCCTTACTTTCACCTGTGCCTATGGTGTGTATATTCTGCTAACTGGCCTCACATGTGGTTCTGTTGATTTCCCTCTGGGCTAGTTCCTGTGTACCTTTCGTTGATTTCTGTGACTGCTTGCTTCTATTATGTCTATTACTACGCTTTTATCTTATATGTGCCCAGTCGGCCTATGATGCCTACTGGGTACCTTATGCTTCGCATTTGGTGCTCACCCCTACCCCCTGCATCTTTGGGTACAGATCCTAGCGTGAGCCATCGCCGTTAGATCACTGTGATTCGTGCTTGGAGATCTGTCGGGGACTACTTCAGACTGAGGGTGAGCTCTTGGCGATCGGAGCTTAGCTTTAGTTTATCTTTTGCTTCATGTACTCTATTACCATTCAGAGACATCTGTATATATAGTTTTGGTTTATTTGCACTGCATGTATGTAGTTTGGCTCTATACTATGATACCAGGTCTTGGGGTTTGGTTTAGTTTCCGCATATGTATATATTTATATCCCTGTTACCTATTTTATTCGTCTTGTTCCCTTATTTGCTAGATAGTAGCCCATTACTAACTGTTCTGGGCTACGGGGTTTGGTTCACCTACCGGGGGTTTAGGTGCCTTCATGGCCGAGAAATCGGGTCGTGACAACACGTTCAAGTTCAGTAGCTATTTTCATGAATTGTGTCCAATTTCCTTCCTTTGCTATTACATGTTATTGATGAATTAATCCTAGTTCCTACATTCAAATCATGAATAGATCCCTGAAGTTTTCCTTTTGTGTGATAATAAGAAGTATAAATACTTATTCAATTCCTTTCCTCCATGACTACTATACTAATGACCTGCTCCTATGTTTCCTTTATTTCCAGTTATTCAAATGAAATAAAGATACCTTTGTTTAGCTTATTGTTTGGATAGTGTTTTTGGGTAGTTGTTATATGTTTGCTTCCTTTCATCATATGTGAAGTACTAATTTGCATAACATGGAAACAAAAAATGAGTTTAGGAAATCCTCTATGTGTGTAAGTTGTTGGCAATTCCATTGATCTTTGGTTGTGCATATTCTGGATATTAATCTGGCCCTTAATAATAATTGAAGCTTGTCCAAATTATCTAGTTTGTATGGCCTTCTGTTAGTTTAAATTGAACTTGGATGAACTCTTATTAGACTACAATTGTATGTAAAAGATACTAACTTTTTAACCTTTGTCAATTGCATAGATTTCTTTTTTAACTTCTTATAGTGATTTGTGTATTTCAGCAGTAACAACCTAATATTGAAGTCGACAAACCACATCAATTTGCTCTGTTCGCACCTTCGATTCCAAAACATGAGTCTTTTAACATTAGCATAGTTTCATGTATAGAACTCAGACAATGCCATAACTTACCTGAGGAATTTAATTCAACATGCAAAAGAGGGTAGTCCAAGAAAGCCTGGACCCATTGAGATGTATATATTTACAAAGGTCAGTTCAAGCGAGGGAAACTAGTTTAGTTGGATACCTGAACTTTTCACCTTGTTGGTGAGGGTTCATACCCCTCCCCCATTTTTCCTTCCCATAAAAGATTATTGAGCAGAGTTAATAGTTCAATTTGTTAAATTAAGAGTGAAAATTCCAAAGCGATTCAATACATTCAGTAGATATAGAGAAACTTAAAGAGTAAAAGCATAATTATTAGAGACATGCACAAATCAGTTGGCTAGACATGCCATTGTTTTTGACTTTGATTAACGTGATATAAGGTAAAACCTTAAATCAGTAATGTCGATTCTTTTTTAACTACCTCTAATTTAGCTTAGGGGTAACAGAGATGTGGGATTACAGAAAGATCACTTGCATGTCATCACTTAAGAGTAGCTCATATTTATGCCTTATAAATTAATGATTAAATGACCAAGTCAAATAAATGATAAACAATTAAAATTTGCAATTACTGTTTGGATTAATGTTTTAATTAATTTTGAAACTGTTCATCCGATAAAAGTTTTGGTTTACAAAATCAATGAAGGATGAATTGAATTGTAAGAATTAGTGTTTGAAACAAATTCATCCGGTAAAAGATTTTTGATTTTCAAAATACATGAATATGAATTTTAAACATTCATTCTTCATTTATTTTCTACGTTATAGGTTCTTGGAAGATACATTTCTCTTTTAACAATTCATGAACCTATAATAAATATTATTTAATTAAAAGTCTTCTCTTTCAAAACTTTTCATCTTATAAATAGTGTGTCTTTTATTTGAAAAGGCAAGCACTTCAAAAAACAAACATTTTCTCTTAGAAAAATATTTGAGACATTGATAAAATGGGGAAATCACCAATTCAAGAATAGAAGAGCAACATTCTTGAATGCTACTTATTTTTGTGGCTTAGTTGAATCTCGAAGATAGAGTTGTTATTTATTCTTCCGTTTGCTCGTGGGAGAGACTCCAACTATCTTCAAGAAATGTATCAACGTGCCTCTAAGACAAACAAGTTTTATTTTAAGTTTTCTTGTAATATTATCATTCTTGTTCTAACAATTTGAAGATAGTTGTCTCTATAGCTTCTACATCAATATCGAATAGTGTTCCACCTTTGCCTAATCCAAATTTTGAAACATTCGATGGAAAATACTTTCCTAGATGGCGTGGAAAGATGAAATTCTTTTTAAGACGATTGAAGTTGGCATATGTTCTTGAGGAACCTTTTCCTAATGCTCCTGGTGGCTACTTTGATTAAAAATAAATTTCCAAGTGGCAAGATGATGATTATTTATGCAAGAATTGTATTCTTGGAAGAATGTCTAATAAATATTATGATCAATATTATATTAAATGTAAATTTGCTAAAGAGATTTGGGATACTTTTCAAGCTATCTATTTGGCAGAAGAGGCGAGCTCAAAGAAATTTCTTGTCTCAAATTATATGGAGTTCAAAATGATTGATGACAAGTCAATCACTGAACAAGTACAAGAATTCCAATTTATAGCTAATAAAATTTCTATATCTGGAATTGCTCTTGATGAAAACTTTCATGTTAGTGCTATTGTCTCAAAACTTCCTCCATCTTGAAAAGAGTATAGAAGCAAACTCTTACACAAGAAGGAAGATTTGACTCTTGAACAATTGTTACAACACTTGAAAATTGAACAAGAGAAGCGATATAATGACTTTAATATTTTGAAGGACCCTGTCATGAAAGCTCATATGGTTGAAGAAAAATCAACCAAGAAGGAACCTGATAATAAGAAATTTTCAAAGGCAAAAAAAATTCTGAATTTCAAGTGTACTAGTGCCAATTTTAAGTCTAATGAATGTTATCATTGTCATAAAGTTGGTCACTATGCGCGTGATTGTAAAATTCTTAAAGCCGAAAAGAAGAAAGAAAAAGAAAAATAAAAAATAAAAATGAACTTGTGGCAATGGTCACAGAAGTATTTATAGCGGAAGATCAAGGGGAATGGTGGATAGACACTGGAGCAACTCGTTATATATCAGGTGATCGAAATTCTTTCATGACCTATGAATTAGTGGGGGACGATAAAAATTTGTATATGGGAAACTCTTCCTCTGCTAATATTATAGGAAAAGGAACTGTTGAACTGAAATTCACTTTCGGAAAGATGGTCACATTGATGGACATATTGCATGTTCCTGATATTCGAAAGAACTTGGTGTCAGGTAAGCTTCTTTCAAAGCATGGTTTGGAAAATGATATGCTACAAATGGGATGTTCAAAGTCAATATTGAAAATGAAAATATTTCTGCTTATATTGCGGGGTCTTTAGATTTATGGCATGAAAGTCTTGGTCATGTGAATTTTAGATCAACTCAACTTATGATGAATAATGAATTAATTAAAGACTGTGGAAAGGATCATACTACTAAGTGTCTTACATGTAGTAAATGCAAGATAACAAAAAAGCCTTTTAAGACGATTGAAAGGACATCCACACTTTAAGAATTAATCCATACTGATATTTGTGAGATGGATTGTTTTTCACGTTATGAAAAGAGATATTTTATCACTTTCATTGACGACTACTCAAGGTATACATATGTCTTTCCATTAAAAACAAAAGATGAGGCTTTTGAGACTTTCAAAATTATAAAGCAGAAGTTGAAAATAAATTGAGTTTGAAGATTAAATCAATTAGATCTGACAGAGGTGGAGAGCATTTAAAATCAAAATTTATTTATTTTTCTGAAAAAGAAGGCATTCAGAAATAGTTGACTATGTCTTATACACCACAACATAATGGTGTAGCTGAAAGAAAAAATAGGACTTTTATAGAAATGATTAATTCTATGCTTTATGGATCTGGTATGCCTGGAAATCTGTGGACTGAAGCCTTATTTTCAGCCTGTCATATATTTTGAATCGAATTCCTTTTAAGAAACATGATGCATCTCCTTATGAACTTTGGAAGAATCGAAAGCCAAATATAAATTATTTTAAAGTATGGGGTTGTTTGTCTCATGTTAGATTACCAGATCAACATATGACTAAGATTGGCTATAGAGGAATAGATTGTGTGTTTATTGGTTATTCACAAACCAGTAAGGCTTATAAATTCTTAAATCTTGAGACCTCAAGTCCTCACACACCTATTGAATCCTTACACGCTAACTTTTTTTGAGCATATATTTCCCAAGAAAAATGAATCTTTGGAACAAGGTGCAAGTTCTTCTATATTTCCTCTTAAAAGGAAAATAGTTGAGCCATTAGAAGAAAGTCAACCAAGGCGTAGTTCAAGATCAGCCAAGCCAAGAGATTTTGGACCTGATTTTCAAGATTATTTAGTTGGCAAAGATCCAGAGAGTTATGCTGAGGCAATGTCTTCACATGATGCTCCTTTCTGGCGTGAAGTTATTGATGATGAAATGCATTCTATCATATCAAATAATACATGGATTTTATCAGATCTTCCTCCTGGATGTAAACCTATTGGTTGCAGATAGATTCTTAGGAAGAAATTGAAATCTGATGGTACTTTAGATAAGTACAAAGCTCGCTTGATAGCAAAATGATTTACTCAAATGAAAGATATTGACTATTTTGATACCTTTGCACCTGTAGCTTGGATGACTTCTATTTGGCTCTTGATTGCTTTAGCAGTACTTCATAATCTTGTGATTCATCAAATAGATATGAAGACTGCATTTTTTAATGGAGCAACAATCTCTTGGAAGTCAAAGAAGCAAACATGTATTACTCACTTAACCATGGAGTAAGAATTTATAGCTATGTCTTCTGCTGGAGAAGAACCTGATTGACTGCGAAGTAGGCTGATAGATATTTCTTTATGGAGTAAGCCAATACCGCTGTTGACTATCTATTGTGATAATTAAGCTACTATATTTCGGGCTGCAAGTGATTGTTACAACGGCAAGTCGAGACAAGTTCATCTCAAACACAATCATGTGAGAAGATTATTGGAGGATGGCATAATATCGCTTCAATATGTGAAGTCCAGATTTAATTTAGTAGATCCTTTGTCTAAAAGGTTAGGCAAAGAGTTAGTAGTAGAAACTTGTAATGGGATGGGAATAAAGCTTGTTGTAAACTAATTGTACTTTATGGTAACCCTACCTAATGATGTAATCTTGGGTTCAAAGGGAAAAACAAGTAAAGTTACAGTCATGAAGCACATCAATAAAATTTCCATTTCCTAAGAGAGTGAGTGGATGTGCATATGTTGAGATTATATTCTTGCAGAAAAGTCTATAAATCGATTTTGGTTGGAGTGTGAAGGAATACTCTTGATAGATTTACTAATACTTTGTTGTAAAGGAGGATGGATTAAATTCTCTTAATAAATTCAAAGACTATTTGGTCAGAGTATGCAAAGTTACTCTTGATGAATTCACCGCTCTAAGTGCGAAGTGGAGGTCGCTTCAACAAGATTTTAACAGGGAAATCTTAAAGCACTTAGATAGAGGATTCAGGACACATGGCCGTAAGGTGTCAAAGAATTTCGATTTTCACCGGAATATAGTAATATGTGTGGAGTATTTTTCTACTCCATTCAATGAATTACTTGGTTCAAGATTCATTCACTAAGATGTCAATGATTTAGAAAGTCTTCACTAGCTAATGGTTCAAGTCCAAAAGACACCATTATTGATGCATGTTGCTAGAGTAATGTCTCAAAAAATTTCAACTAAATTTTTTTGAAACAAGTGGGGGATTGTTAGGATTAATGTTTCAATTAATTTTGAAACCGTTCATCCGATAAAAGTTTTGGTTTACAAAATGAATGAAAGATGAATTGAATTGTAAGAGTTAATGTTTGAAATAAATTCACCCAGTAAAAGATTTTTGATTTTCAAAATACATGAATATGAATTTTAAATATTCATTCTTCATTTATTTTCTACGTTATAGGTTCTTGGAAGATAACGTAGAAAATAAATGAACTCCAAATGAACCCGACGAGTCCAAATGAACTCGTTTTCTCTCTTTCTATGCATACAACCCGACGAGTCCAAATGAACTCCCAATTCCCTTGCATTCGATCTTCTTCGAGTCAACCTCTTCAAATCATCGAGAATAGAAGCAAATATAAGGCCAAAGGCCTGAAATATTCAGCAGCAATAAAGCAAGAAAATGGGCTCAAAATCTCACTCATTCGGCAGTAGCAGTAGCAGCAATTCAAATGGATTAAATTAATGATGATCGCAGTAGTAGCTCTAAATGCCACAGTTTGGGTTAAAAACCCAGATTTTGATTTCCTTATTGTCTTACCTTTATGCTTATTATGTTACACCTATGTGAATACTAACATTTTATTTAACTTGGAGGAATCCTCGTGGAGTTATTTCGAATTTATTTTGGTTTTTCTCATATTAAAATATTTTATCCGCACAAGTGCTTATCAAATGCGATTTATTTTAGACAAATTTAAGCTCATAGAATTACTTGGAATTTTTTTTATGTTCCTTCATAGTCATTAAGTAGCTCAAAATCCACATTTAAAAAGTTGGGTTAACAATTTGACTTAAACTCTTAATTCAGATAATATTGTTAAAATTAGAATTATATTGAAATTTTGACATTTTAGTTTATTTCATTAATTTGGAATAAAATATATGGATAAGTCTTAATAAATTCTATCCATTTTAAATAAGATTTTTAAAATGAACTTCAAGATTTTTCTTAAAATAACTTAAAGAATTTTTAAGGTTTTAGCCAAATATTTTAAATCCGCCGGGAATCACACTTTGTGGATTTTTGAAAGTGCCTAACACCTTCTTTCGAATTTAGCTTGAACTCTTACTTAGATTCTGGCGACTCTCTTTAAGCTATTTAAAACTATAAATGATTTTTTTGCCACGAAAGTTATGAAGTAGTATTTGAATTTTCGAAAACGAACGTAACAGAATGGAGACTTCACTCGGGATTCATCTAGGTTCTAACCAAAAGAATTTATTTGTTTGGTTAATCTTTATTGTTACTTTTCGCAAATTATTTGTTTACTTAAATTATTATTGTTGCATTTTCATGGCATATTCTGCCTCCCTTGGCAAAGCATTAGTTTGCATTAGAAAAAAGGGCGATTATGCAAGTATTTGCAATCGTCCTTCACTAAAAACAAACTTTCTCAAAACAGACAAGTGAAGTAGTTGACCCGCGGTCGGTTAATTGACATGCCCCGAGGTTACCCCCTAGATGTAACACGGGACTCGGGACCACAAGGATCCTAAGATAACCCTTGGTCATAGCATTCTCAAACATAACAAAATATAAGCGGAAGCATAATACGGAAATCCACTCAAGGAAGCATAAATAAAGGGTCTATGAGTCGCATAAACATACAATATCCAAAAAGTGAATTCGAATACAAACTATGTCTGAAAGCCTCTAGTCATAACATAAAGAGTTGCTAGGACAAGACCCTAGCTAACTCGGAGTATAGAAGTAAAGCTAACATAAGGGAAAAGCATAACTAGTCCTCGCACTATGAGGACTCACCAAGGCTGAGCGTGAGTGGTCGGGAACTCTAGCCACGAAGCTGTGAAGGGACACCTGAATCAGCATCATCAAAGGATGCAATGCAATATGCGTTAGTAATATGGAATGTACTAAGTATATGAGCAATGCATAAAATGATGAAAATCTGCTAAGTATACTTAAATAACTGAGATCTTGCTTTTAAAGATAAATTGAGCGCAATGACTCTAATACTTTCCATAAGCTGAAACATAATCATAAGTAATAAGTCTGAAATCTGAATAGGAGTCAAATGCAAGTTTTAAAAGCATAAACTGTCTTCTCTGGGAGGTTCTCTAACCGACATAGATCATGTGAGCTACATGAAATTCGATGTATCTGCCCCATCGAAAGGACCCAATATACCTTGCTAGGGTATAAAGGCATTATTGTGGCGTGATCACTAAAACTGATGCCCAACAGAGGGGACTTAAGACCTATGGAGGCACATAATTCTGGGACCTTTTGGGTACTCTCACCCTGTCCAACTCGGTGCTAATACTAATCCCAAAACATACATATAGCTCATATAATACTGGGCATATCTGATGCCAAATCTGTTTGAAAAGCATAAGGGTATATCTGATACCATGCAATTCACTTAGCTTAGGTGGACATATCTAGATGCCAAACCTTTCTTAAAACATAGGGATATATCTGATGTCCAAAACTTTCATAAATTATGGGGACATATCTGATGTCCAAAAACTGTTGGAAAAACATAAGGACATATCTGATGTCATGCAATTCACAAGTCATGAATCTTAAAGCTTTGCAAGACCATAATTCAAAATATACTTTTCTTGCTAAATTCATACTTAAAGAATTAGTCATGCAATTTCATAAATACATAGAGGCCATGATATCTAATCATGCCTACTTTCTCTTGAAAACATGTAAATTCATAGTTTCATGCTAAAAATCAACATTCATGCTTGGGCTTTTAAAACCAATGAGAGAATCATAATCAAATCATTAGTAATCAAGAGGAAACCATGAATTTAAACATAGAAACTGATTTAAAAAACTTTCCCCAATTTTAGATCAAAACCCTAATTTCATAACTTCATAATTCAAGATAAGAGTTGGGGAATTTGGGCACAAGGGTGAAAGGAATCCATTGTTAAAAGTCCACATACCTTAGATGAAGATTATCCACTTCAATGGAAAAGACTTAAGAGGCTTGTCTTGGATCTTGGAGACTTGAGCTTGAGAGGAACTTTTTCTTTTTAAGTGAAGAATGAAGAACTTAAGAGGGACTTAGGGTAGTATGGGTGAAAACGCTTCTTGAAATAGTCAAAATGACTTCACTTAGTAGTTAAAAGGGTGGAAAATGACTAAAATGCCCCTAGGATTTAAATATAAAGTTTCAGGAAACTGGGCCGCCTTACGGGTTACCAGACGGGAGTCGTTCCCACGACGGACCATCGGTCGAGGCATCAGAAAGAAGTAATTTGGTTGAGGTTTGCAGGTCCCTTTCGACGGCGAGTTCCCACGGCCCGTCGCACTTGCGAGGCCCGTGGCCTAGCCCTTCGGGAGGACTGGGTGATGGGAGGGAATGGATGGACCATTCCGACGGCAGGGTCCTACGGGCCATCACACCTGCAACGCCCGTTGTGGCAACCCATTGGACTGAGGCAACTGGCATAGCCCAACTGCTTGGTCTTCACGGGGCACCCCATGGTCCGTATGAGCTGCGATGCCCGTGGCACTTCCCTTGGTGATGAAATAGTTTGCAGGAAGTGCAGCAATCTTGATGGATTCAGGATTCGATAGCTGGATACGTTTATGGGCTGTTACAATATCCCCTCCTTGGGATCATTCGTCCTAGAATGAAGGCTATACAAGGGAAACTGAGGGGAAAACAACCCAACCAAACATCAAATCATAGAAATCAAATGGGTAATCATAAAACCTGAACTTCTCAACTTGAAAACATGATAAACTAACTTCGTAAAACATGGATGCATGCTAAAATCATGAGAGGAACTGATGGAGTAGAATCGGAAGGACATACTAAGGAGGAAACTAGTACCTCAAGTTGGAACTGAATCGGAAGGAAAGAGATGAGGATATTAGGCCTTCATGGCCTCTTCCGCTTCCCAAGTAGCACTCTCAACAAGCTGATTCCTCCAAAGGACTTTTACCGAAGCGACTTCTTTGTTTCGCAACCTCTTAATCTGACGATCAAGGATCTTCACAGGAACCTCCTCATAAGTGAGACTATCCTTCACACCCACATCTTCCAAAGGCACAATCAAGCTCGGATCGCCAACACACTTCTTCAACAAGGAAACATGAAAAACTGGATGAACCGCTTCCAACTCCGATGGCAACTCCAACTCATAAGCAATACTACCAACTCTCCTCGAAATCAGATAAGGACCTACAAAACTAGGGCTAAGTTTTCCTCTCTTGCCAAACCTCATCAAGCCCTTCATGGGTGACACCTTAAGGAAAACCCAATCATCAACTTCAAATTCTAACTCCCTTCTCCTCACATCCGCATAAGATTTTTGTCGACTCTGAGTGGTCTTCAACCTTTCCCGAATAATCTGAACCTTCTCCATGGTCTCATGCACGGAATCTGGACCAATCAAGGCTGCCTCACCAACCTCGAACCAACCAATAGGAGATCTACATCTTCGGCCATAAAGTGCCTCATACAGAGCCATCTGGATGCTAGAGTGAAATCTGTTGTTGTAGGCAAACTCGATAAAAGGTAAATGATCATCCCAATTTCCTTTGAAGTCAATAACACACGCCCTCAACATATCCTCCAAAGTCTGAATAGTACGCTCGGCCGGGCCATCCGTCTAAGGGTGAAAAGTTATGCTAAGCTTCACCCTAGTACCAAGACCTTTCTAAAACGACCTCCAAAACTGAGATGTAAACTGAGGACCTCTATCCGAAATGATAGACAAAGAAACACCATGCAATCGGACTATCTCCCGAACGTAGAGTCTTGCATAATCATTTGTTGTATTCGTAGTCTTAACAGACAAGAAATGGGATGACTTGGTCATCCGGTCGATAATCACCCAAATAGAGTCATGTTGCCTTCGAGTACGAGGCAGACCCGCAATGAAGTCCATATTGACTGCTTCCCATTTCCAAGTGGGAAGGTCAATATCTTGAAGCATACGACTTGGTCTTTGATGTTCCACTTTTACCTGTTGACAGTTGGGACACTTAGCCACAAACCCAGCTATGTCCTTCTTCATACCATTCCACCAGAAGACTTCCTGTAGGTCACGGTACATCTTAGTGGCACTTTGATGAATGGAGTATCTAGAACTGTGAGCCTCGAACAAAATCTGTTGTCTCAACCCATCAACGTCTGGCACACACAAATGACCCTGATAACGAAGCACCCCATCTCCCCTTTGGGAGAAAACCTCAACCCTTTGCTGACGAACTGCACCCTTAAGCTGAAGTAGAACTAGATCTTGGTCTTGCTTGGCTTTCACCTCAGCCACCAAGGATGATTTGGCACCATTAGTCACAACCACACCACCCGCGATCGAGTCCATAAGGCGAACTCCCAACCGAGCAAGCCTATGAACTTCTTTAACCAATTCCTTCTTTCCATCTTCAATAGAAGCTACACTTCCCATGAACAACCTACTCAAAGCATCCGCCACAACATTGACCTTACCTGGATGGTAAAGCACACTCATATTATAATCCTTAAGGAGCTCAAGCCATCTCCTTTGTCGCAAGTTAAATTCCTTTTGAGTGAACACATATTGAAGACTCTTATGATCAGTGAAAACATCCACATGCACACAATACAAGTAGTGCCTCCAAATCTTCAAAGCAAAAACCAAGGCTGCTAGCTCAAGATCATGAGTAGGGTAGTTCTTCTCATGCACCTTAAGCTGCCTCGAGGCATAAGCAATATCCTTACCCCATTGCATCAAAACACAACCCAAACCAATTCTGGAGTCATCACAATACACAACAAAATCATCAAGGACCTCGGGTAGAGCCAATACTGGAACTGTAGTCAATCGAGTCTTCAATTCTTGAAAACTTTCCTCACAAGAGTCGGACCACTGAAACTTAACCTTTTTTCCGAGTCAATCGGGTCAATGGGGAAGCAAGAGATGAAAACCCCTCCACAAATCTCCTATAGTAACCAACCAAACTCAAGAAGCTTCTAATATCAGACGGAGAAGTAGGTCTAGGCCAGTTCTTCACTGCCTCTATCTTTTGAGAGTCAACCCGAATACCATCTTTAGTCACAATATGACCCAGAAAAGCAATAGACTGTATCCAAAACTCGCACTTGCTAAACTTAGTGAACAACTGTCTATCCTTGAGAGTTTTCAACACAACTCTCAAGTGATCCACATGCTCCTCCTCACTCCGAGAGTAGATGAGGATATCATCAATGAAAACAAACATGAACATATCCAAATACTGTTTGAACATACGGTTCATCAAATCCATAAAAGTTGAAGGAGCATTCGTTAGACCAAAAGACATAATGACAAACTCATAATGACCATACTGAGTCCTGAAGGCTGTCTTTGGGATATCACACTCCCGAATCTGAAGCTGATGATAACCGGATCTAAGGTCAATTTTGGAGAAGAAACTAGCACCCTGAAGCTGATCGAATAAGTCATCAATCCTGGGAATGGGATACTTATTCTTCATTGTGACCTTGTTCAATTGGCGGTAGTGAATACACATTCTAAGAGATCCATCTTTCTTTCGAACAAACAAAACTGGGGCACCCCAAGGAGAGATACTAGGCCTGATGAAACCCTTATCAAGCAAGTCCTTCAACTGATCTTTAAACTCTTTGAGTTCCGCGGGGGCCATTCTATAAGGAGGAATAGAGATAGGATTCATATCTGGAAGAAGATCTATCCCAAAGTGAATTTCCCGCTCGGGAGGGACTCCGGACAAATCATCGGGGAACACTTCTAGGGATTCATTCACAAGAGGAACAGACTGAATAGTCAGGGTCTCGAACTCTGTGTCCATAACCCAAACTATATGATAGACATAACCCTTAGAAATCATCTTCCTAGCCTTAAGATAAGATATGAAATGATCCTTCGAAGAAGAGGGACTACCTTGCCATTCTAGGACAGGTTCATTAGGAAACTTGAAACTAACCACACGAGTGCGACAATCAACTGAGGCATAACATGCATACAACCAGTCCATACCAAGAATAACATCAAAATTAGTCATCTCCAACTCTACTAAATCCGCTGAAGTGACTCTATGAAGGACTGAGATAGGGCAATTTTGATAGACACTTTCGGCTAGGACTGACTCACCAACATGAGTAGAAACATGGAAGGGTTCTAAAAGGAATTTAGGACAAATCTTGAACTTAGAAGCCACACAAGGGGTTACAAAAGATAAAGATGCACCGGGATCCAATAAGGCATACACATCAAGAGAGAAGACTTTCAACATACCAGTAACCACATCTGGAGAACTCTCTTGATCTTGGCAGGAGGACATGGCATAAAGACGGTTCTGGCGCTGACCACCAGAACTAAAAGCTACACCCTGCAGGGCTGGTCTACCACCTGAAGCTACTGGGGTAGACTGAGTCCTACCACCTCCCTGCCCCTTCTTAGCGGAAGGGAAATCTCTAACATGGTGACCGGGCTGTCCACACCCAAAACAACCCTCTCTACCAGCCAAACACTCACCGGGTGAGTCTTCCCACACTTAACACAAGCTGGGTAGGAAGATCCCTTAGCAACACTACCTTGAGACTGAGAATAGGAACCAGATCCTCTACCACCCTGATCATAACAAGGCTTCTGAGCCTGAGTAGGAGAACTAGCAGAAGAATGAAAAGATCCTGACGACTTCTTCCGAAAAGAAGAGCGATGTCCACCTCCGAACCTGTGATGACCAAAATTCGATCCCTCAGATCTAACCCTCTTGTTCTCCCTCGCCATCTCCCTAAGCTTGTCACCCTCAATCTGATGGGCATGAGTCATGAGACAAGAGATGTTCATGTCACCCAACAACAAGGCAGACCTACACTTCTTCTTCACTGCATCAGAAACACCATAGATGAACTTGCTCATTTGATCATGCGGGTCCGCTACCATGGAGGGAGCATATCTAAACAACTATACTCTTGCACCGACATCGAACCCTGTCTCAAGTTCAAAAATTCCTCCACTTTTGCTTGTATCAACTAACGGGGGAAGAACCTATCAAGGAAGGCTCTCTCAATACACTTCCAAGCCATGGGGATTGCATCTCTCACCCTAGCCTCCTTCCATTGCGTGAACCAAATATGAGCCACATCCTTGAGTTGATAGGATACAAGCTCAACACAATCAACACCCACTACTTGCATAACCTCAAAGATCTTCTTCACTTCATCAATAAAGTTTAGCGGGTCCTCACTTACCTTTGAACCCCAAAACTCCAGCGGGTTCATTCGGATGAAGTCACGAACTCGGCCCGCTACCCCACCTTGAGGATGAGCTGGGGCAGGAGCATGTTGATTTGCCAAAGTTTGAGCTAGTAGGTTAATAGCATTCCTAAACTCATCATTCGTGACATCGGGAATCAAAACTTGAGGAGAAGCATTCTGAGCGTCTCGGGGAGGCATAGCATGTCGAGGAGGCATAATCTGAAATGCACAAGATAAGGATTATAGGAACATTAAACTTAAGCTCTATCGCACGATGTGATCATGAAAGAAGTGAAGTTTTCCTAAGATATCTCATAGCTTCACCCTCATATGTGTGGCGCGCTTCACATACATGAAAAAGACTCTGCTCGATGCGGCTTTTAGACATCCTAGGACTCTTGAACCTGAGGCTCTGATACCAAGTTTTTCATACCCCGAGGTTACCCCTTAGACGTAACACGGGACTCGAGACCACAAGGATACCAAGTTAATCCTTGGTCATAGCATTCTCAAGCATAACAAAAGATAAGCGGAAGCATAATACAGAAATACACTCAAGGAAGCATAAATAAAGGGTCTATGAGCCACATAAACATACAATATCCAAAAAGGGAATTCGAATACAAACAATGTCTGAAAGCCTCTAGTCATAACATAAATATTTGCCAGGACAAGACCCTAGCTAACTCGGAGTACAAAAGTAAAGCTAACATAAGGGAAAAGCATAACTAGTCCTCGCACTATGAGGACTCACCAAGGCTGAGCGTGAGTGGTCAAGAACTCTAGCCACGAAGCTGTGAAGGGACACCTGAATCTGCATCATCAAAGGATGCAACACAATATGAATTAGTACTATGAAATGTACTAAGTATATGAGCAATGCATAAACATGATGAAAACCTGCTAAGTATACTTAAATAACTAAGATCATGCTTTTAAAGATAAACTGAGCGCAATGACTCTAATACTTTCAATAAGCTGAAACATAATCATAAGTAATAAGTCTAAAATCTGAATAAGAGTCAAATGCAAGTTTTAAAAGCATAAACTATCTTTTGTGGGAGGTTCTCTAACTGACATTGATCATGTGAGCTACATGAAATCCAATGTATCCGCCTCATCGAAAGGACCCAATATACCTTTATAGGGTATAAAGGCATTACTATGGCGTGATCACTAAAACTGATGCCCAACCGAGGGGACTTAAGACCTACGGAGGCACGTAGTTCTAGGACCTTTTGGGTACTCTCACCCTTTCCAACTCGGTGCTAATACTACTCCCAAAACATATATATAGCTCATATAATACTGGGCATATCTGATGCCAAATCTGTTTGAAAAGCATAAGGGTATATCTGATACCATGCAATTCACTTAGCTTAGGTGGACATATCTAGATGCCAAACCTTTCTTAAAACATAGGGACATATTTGATGTCCAAAACTTTCTTAAAACATAGGGACATATTTGATGTCCAAAAACTATTGGAAAAGCATAAGGACATATATGATGTCATGCAATTCACAAGTCATGAATCTTAAAGCTTTGCAAGACCATAATTCAAAATATACTTTTCTTGCTAAATTCATACTTAAAGAATTAGTCATGCAATTTTATAAATACATAGAGACCATGATATCTAATCATGCCTACTTTCTCTTGAAAACATGTAAATTCATAGTTTCATGCTAGAAATCAACATTCATGCTTGGGCTTTTAAAACCAATGAGAGAATCATAATCAAATCCCTAATTTTAGATCAAAACCCTAATTTCATAACTTCATAATTCAAGATAAGAGTTGAGGAATTTGGGCACAAGGGTGAAAGGAACTCATTGTTAAAAACCCACATACCTTAGATGAAGATTATTCAATTCAATGGAAAAGACTTAGGAGGCATGGCTTAGAGCTTGGAGACTTGAGCTTGAGAGGAACTTTTCCTTTTTGAGTGAAGAATGATTAACTTAAGAGGGACTTAGGGTAATATGGGTGAAAACCCTTCTTGAAATAGTCAAAATGACTTCACTTAGTAGTTAAAAGAGTGGGAAATGAATAAAGTACCCCTGGGATTTAAATGAAAAGTTTTCGTAAACTGGGCTGCCTTACGAGTTACCAGACGGGCGTCGTGCCCACGACGGCTCGTCAGCCGAGGCGTCTGGTAGGGGTACTTTGGTTGAGGTCTG
This sequence comes from Jaltomata sinuosa, assembly GCA_003996215.1. Taxonomy (NCBI): domain Eukaryota; kingdom Viridiplantae; phylum Streptophyta; class Magnoliopsida; order Solanales; family Solanaceae; genus Jaltomata; species Jaltomata sinuosa. Next base: position 13,576 of record QJPP01005996.1, on the reverse strand, counting down.
TTGGTCCCTTTCGACGATGAGCTCCCACGGTCCGTCGCACTTGTGACGCCAGTGGCCTAGCCCATCGGGAGCACTGGGTGATGGGAGGAAATGGTTGGACCATTCCGATGGTGGGGTCCTACGGGCCATCGCACCTGCGACGCCCGTCGTGGCCACCTGTTGAACTGAGGCAGCTGGCACAGCCCAACTGCTTGGTCTTCACGGGGCACCCCACGGGCCGTCTGAGCTGTGACCCCCGTGGCACTGCCCGTGGTGATGAAACAGTTTGCAGTAAGTGCAACAATCTTGATGGGTTCAGGATTCGATATCTTGATACATTTACTGGGTGTTACATTAATGGTAACTTGTTGTTTTAGCATGCGGCTGTCTGCCTGGGTTCTCGGTACTTTTAAAATAAACCAATTCTAATCTACCTAGCGTAGAGCAAAACCAAATCTCGCAAATAGGCATTGACCTAGATGTCTTAATATCCAAGGGATATTTCATTAGAAGACCACCTTACGTCAAATTGGCCCGCGGTCAATAAAAGACAAACATCCAACTATGTGATAAATTTGAAGGATATATATGTTGAATTGTACGAACCATTGTTCCTTGGGGTTGGGAATTTATTAGTTTATAGATAGTTTATTTTATTGTATATTAAAGGAAGATCTTTGTCCGAAAGGCGTTTGGAAATGTCAAGAAGTTCAAGAACGGAGGACCTCCAAGGCGGTTTAGTTTAGAATTGTTCCCCTGCATGGGACATATATTATTTATTTCCCTTATCCCTTATTATGTATCCCCATTTAGTTTATTCATAAAATTTATATAATATATTTTTTTGGGGCAATGGTACATCTTACAAGCGACATATACATCCTTCAAATGTTAGGCTTACCTTTGGCTTAAAAGGTCACATATATGTTAGGACGCGCTATATATTATTTATGTGCTAAGTGCTTCATAATTTGCTTCGTCTGTGCTTATTTGTGTGTTTAAAATACATGTGGTTTGATTTAGATGTGACTAGTCCATTATTCCATTACAATATCTTAGAGCATCATTAGGAATATAAATTCAAAATTTGAGTCTTCCTAAAAATACATTTAAAAGGTCCATCGTTAATTTTGCTTAAAATCCTCAAGTTCTACATTTCAAATTTTTCAGAAACGTTATTAGGTCACCGTTAAAATTCACATTGACCCCATCACTCTTACAAATTATCTTATCATACATATTATATCCAAGATCGACTAAATATTTCATCAAAATTCTAGTGCATCGTTATTTCTACAGAATTTTTTAAAACTTTATATTTTCTCTCAGAAATTCAACTCGTGTTACCAAAAATTGAGCATAAACATTTATACCTTTCTTCAAATAGCTCACTTTGTTTAAAATCCTCTCCTTTTTGAACAAAATTTCAGCCATTCAATCATCTCTCAAAAGTCTCATTCCTCAAAATTTTGGACTAGTCTTGTTTCTAGCAAAATAAATGTTATTTGTTTTATGTACTTTAATTAATTATTACGATCAATAGACTAACACTTTTACTTTTTGAGTGTTTTTCTTTCTTTAGAGAGGCTGATTTGTGTTGATAATCAAACATGCCCACTTCACAAAAATCAAAGCAAACAGTTTCAAGTACTCGCTGGCAGAACATCCATATTTTACACGGTCTAAGGTCAAGAAAATTTCTAGTGACTCACCAGTTCTTATTTGGGCTACTAAAAAGACTCATTCAACTATGGATTCTAGTTTGATCAACACAGTCACTTCATCTGAAAAGATCTCGACTTTGCCTACCGCGATAGATCCTAGTGCTTCAACAAGACTAGAAGTAATCCCGGAGGTCGTTGCTAGTCTAGAGCAACAGATTGCTAAACTAAGGCTTGTGGTGATGCAAAACAGAACTACTTCTCAGAATCCATCAAGCGTGACCCTACCCCCTGATGTTCGTCAAAAGGGACCTATGTTTCTAATCTCGGAGGAGTTTGATCAGGGGGATCATTTCACCACTTCTCAACAAGTTCAAAATGCTTATGCTTCTCAGAATGTTCCCCTTGTGTACACATTTGCTCCTCCAAAAGCTCAGAATGTATCGATGACACACTATGCTCTGCCAGTGTACACTTACACCACCGCTCCACCTATGACACAAACCCAAAGGCTATGTCGCATAGTTATTATCACTATGTTGAAACTGAAAATGAGACAAAAGCGACTAATGATGAAATGATGAACAGGAAGCTCAAAAGTTTGGAAGATGCTATGAGAAGTCTTCATGGTCTTGGTAATAACCAAAGCGTGAGATATTAAGAGTTATGTGCATTTCCTGAGATTGAGTTGCCACCGGGTTACAAGATTCCAAAATTTGAAAAGTATGATGGTTCTGGGAATTCTTTCTTCCACTTGAAGGTCTACTATGAAAAGGTGATCAGTGTGGGAAGAAATGAAGGAATAAGGATCAAGCTATTTAGTCAAAGTTTGAGTGGAAAGGCTTTAGAGTGGTACTCTAAGCAGGACGTAACCAAATGGAATTCATGGGACGATTTGGCAAATGCTTTTGTGGATCACTACAAGTTTCATCTTGAGATCACTCCTGACAGAATCTCTATTACAAAGTTAAGATAGAAATCTACTAAAAGCTTCCGCAGTTATGCCATATGTTGGAGAGAAGAATCACCCAGAGTACACCTCCTATGGAGGAAGCAGAAATGATCACTTACTTTATTCAGGCTGTAGACCCAAAATTTTATGAACGAATAATAACAATGAGTGGAAAAACTTTTGCTGAAATTATCAAAACCAGAGAAATGATTGAAGATGGCCTCAAGACTGGAAAAATAACGAATTTCACAGCATTGCAGTCCACTAATAAGGCTTTCCAAACTGGCTCTTTTTGAAACGAAAAGTAAAAAGAGAAAGAGGTTATGGGAGTGATGACTTGAGGAGGTACCTCACATCATCGACTACCTTCACGTTCACCATATCCGGTCTATAACGCGCATGCGACATATCATGCTCAACGCTCTCCAAAAAATCTCTACAACAATGCACCTCGTACCAACTATGAAAGGAAGCATCCAAGGTTCTTTACATCGTTAGCAGAATCACTGACACAACTTTATGAAAGGTTGAAAGTGGCTGGGATACTTCACCCAATAGAAGTAAAGCCGGTGAATACTTCAGCCAATTGGTATGATCCGAGTAAACAATGTGCTTACCATTCAGGAGTTGTTGGGCATGATATTGAGAAGTGTATCAACCTAAAACATAAAATCCAAGACTTGATTGACAATAAGGTGATAACACTTGCAGAAGCTCCAGCAAATCTGAACAACAATCCATTTCCAAATCACAAGAAGTAACTCTTTGCATGATCAGTTGCGAAGAAGAATGAAGTTTTTTCGAAGTCGCACTTTTGGTGTCCTTCGATTTTTATGTTATTGTTTTCTTTCCCTGTATTCCCACTTTGTCGTTTTACTTCCCTGTAGCCATATCTTATGTTTTAATTTTCTTGTAATCGCACTTCTACTTGTAATGTGAACTATGTTCGACCTGACTTCTCTAGTGGAATACATAGGCGGCCTATATTGACTTCGGTCACGTTATCAGAAAAATTTCAATTTTCCTTTATTTTATGTTGAAACTACGTTTGACCTGATTTCCCTAGTGGAATACGTAGGCACCACAATGGCTCGGTCATAATCCCCGTAAGAATTTTATTTCCCTTTAAATCAAAAACTGGGCTAGAACTTTTGAGAGGATCTCAAAAATTCGCTAGAAGTAGATCTTCTCCAACAAGTCAGAATTGCAGATGGATCTCAAAAATTTCATATTAAGCGACAACAGAATCTACAAAGAAGTTTAAGAGTTTTCTGTGTCTTATACTGGGGCAGAATTTTTGAGGAAAGTCCTCAAAAATTCCACCAAGACCGCATTTCAAGACCAGACAAGTGTGTAAGTCAAGTACAAGAAGGAGCACCAGGAGAGCAAGGCAAAGCCAACACGAGTCAGTCTCTCAAAACTAAGAATTTTTCTTTGGCTGCAGGAAAAATGAAGTCACAAAATCACCAAGCATGATAAAGAATATTGTTGGACTCGCCACAGACTTGGCACAAATATCCAGACAACTTCTCTTCTCACTTTACCTCCTAATTTATTCCTGTCACTTCATTATAATCTTAAAACTTTCTCTAAATTTTTATAGGGAAAATGGTCGGGCACAATGACTAGGACTTGGAGATATCATTCGAATCACTTTATCATAATCCAAATGACTTTATCTTCAAACTTATCCTCTAATATACCCTTTGATTTGTTACAATCACTTTATTACATTATTAATGATTATATATTTGAGTTATGCAGGTAACGTTCCTCACATCTTGCTTCCCATGACAAGATAATGGGGCAAGTGATGATGGATTCTCTCAAAATTTGAAGAATCAAGCTAGAAGATTGTCGGACACAAGACATGCACAAGTCTTTTCAAGGATTCCCGATGCAAAGGATCTAGTTCAATAGATCGATTCATATATTGGCGAATCTAATCATTCGTCCTTCTAATTAAATTTTATGTTCATTGCAAATTCTATAAGTTTCAGGTCTGAACTACGTCTGACTTGATTCTTACTCCAGCAAGATACGTAGGCAATCCTATATAAGGATTCAGTCTTCCCACTGTTTCAAACTATATGCATGTTTTGCATCAGTTCGATTCTTCATTTCTTTCAAACTATTTTAATTAAGTACCATTCGACTGGAAACAAGGGCAGCTTTTTGAAATTGTTAAATAAATCCAAAAATCTTCGTGCAAATTCAAGCTTCAAAGACTATCTTTGTCGGCAAATCCTTTCTTTATAAGAGATTTCATTTGAAATAGGGACGTACCTTACGTTGTATCCCTAATTGGACATTAGAGCCTTCAATCAACGTCAGAATCCCTCTCAACACATTTGTCTGGGATCGTACATTTTCATAGTTACCAGATTGTTATGACATGTTTGAATGGTTTGGCATATGTTAACCTCTTTTATTTTTAAACTAAGAAGTTTTATGTGAGCGCAGGAATGACAAGGTCTTCAAAAATAACTGGAGATGTTAAATAACAATCCTATTCATTGGCACAAGTCGAATGGCTATGACATATTATATTATGTAGGACCGTCACTACTTTCAACGTGACATATTATGTTGGACCGTCACTCCCTTCAGCGTGAAATATTATATTGGACCGTAACTTCCTTCAACGTGACATATTATATTATGTTGGATTGTCACCTCTTTCAACGTGACATATTATATTATATTAGTCCGTCACCCCCTTCAAAGTGACATATTATATTGTATTGGACCGTCACCTCCTTCAACGTGATATATTATATTATGGTGGACCGTCACTCCCTTAACGTGACATATTATATTATTTTAGACCGTCACCTCCTTCAATATGACATATTATATTATGTTGGACCGTCACCCCCTTCAACGTGATATATTATATTGGACCGTCACCCTTTTCAATATGACATATTATATTATGTTGGACTGTCACCCCCTTCAATGTGACATATTATATTATGTTAGACCGTCACCCCCTTCAACGTAATATATTATATTGGACCGTCACTTCCTTCAACGTGACATATTATATTATGTTGGACAGTCACCTCCTTCAACGTGATATATTTTATTATGTTGGACAGTCACCTCGTTCAACGTGATATATTTTATTATGTTGGACCGTCACCCCCTTCAACGTGACATATTATATTGTGTTGGACCGTCACCTCCTTCAACGTGACATATTATATTATGTTGGACCATCACCCCTTTCAACGTGATATATTATATTGGACCATCACCTCCTTCAATATGACATACTATATTATGTTGGATCGTCACCTCCTTCAATATGACATAGTATATTATCTTAGATTGTCAATTCCTTCAACTTGGCATATTATTTTGGATCGTCACTTCCTTCAATGTGACACATTATATTAGAGTGTCACTTTCTTCAACGTGACATATTATTTTGAATCGTCACTTCCTTCATTGAGACACATTATATTATATTGGATCATCACTTTCTTCAGTGTGACATATTAAAACAAGGTTTGCACAATTCATATTTGCCCTTACAGTGCACTTGCTACTAATAAGTTTAGTACAGGTGATTATGGAACAAATTCATCAATGTATTGCATTCAAAAAAGGTCGTCCCCCTTTTAATGAGACACATTGGGCAGTCATCCCGTTCAAAGTGACATGTTGCATTCAAAATAGGTCGTCCGCCTTTCAATGAGACACGTTGGGCAGTCACCCCATTCAAAGTGATCTGTTGCATTCAAAAAAGGTCGTCTGCCTGTCAATGAGACACGTTGGGCAGTCATCCCGTTCAAAGTGATATGTTGCATTCAAAATAGGGCGTCCGCCTTTCAATGAGACATATTTGGCAGTCACCCCATTCAAAGTGGCATGTTTCATTTAAAATAGGTCGTCCGCTTTTCAGTGAGATAAGTTGCGCAATCATCCCATTCAAAGTGATATGTTACACTCAAAATAGGTTGTCCGCCTTTCAATGAGACATATTGGGCAGCCACACCATTCAAAATAGCATGTTACATTAAGGATTAATTCGTCCACCTAAAAGGCAAATTGGATCGTCACCTCCTTCAGTGTGACATGTTGAATCAGGTTTGCACAAATTATATTTGTGTATATGTTACATCTACTATTGACAAAATTATCACAGATTTTGTGGAGCATGAATGTGGACGACATCAAAATGGACGCAGCACAACGTGAAACGTTTTCTTAGCAGCAAACTGGGACATAGTCTGAAAAGAAATATCAAACTTTTTGGACGCGAGCTGAGGATTGACTTTCACCACAATCAAACCACACCCCTCTGAGAAGGCATGTGGGTTATTCCTTTTATTTTATCAAACTTCTAATTTTTAGTTTCGCTTTCAGGGTAATTTTGACTCACACTGAAAGTAATATACATCACTTTTTCAAATTTGTGTGACAATGCACTTAGAGTTTTGGAAGTTATATCCATGTAGCTCTTATCTATGAATGTGAGGGCTCCACATTTATTATTGAGACAATTACAAGCCTCCTTTTCATAACTCGACTCATTTGTCACTCATTTTGAGCCAAAGGTTGTCTTAGCGTAAAGATCACCTTTTGAACTGATTGAGTCGAACTATAAGCAGCCTGATTCCTTGAGTGTTGGGATATGTAGGCGTGCTCTATCTTGAAAACTCAGCTACATTTCAAACTCTCCCCAATCCTCTTACTCCCTAGCTTTCTGGTCTCTCCTTAATCAGAAATCGGGATAGCTTTTGAATTCTTTGAAAATCGTGTGTAAAATTAAACGTCTTGAACTACAAGTGGCCTGAATTCTCATGTAACCTGAGATATGTAGAACACCCGATTCCAACATCCGGTCATGATTCCTTGAACTTTGTGCTAAACCAATCGCTTCCGAAAGATAGATTTGTGGTCAAACAAAATTGAGATCCTCAACTATCTTTGCCTAGGGTTCCTTACATCCATCTTAGCCAAAGGGAGGGGCAGATGTTGACACCCAATTTTTGCCTTTCACAATTTTAGTTAATTATTCGAGCTTCTTCAATTTTAACAACTTAAAATGTTATTTTTTACAAAATTAAAAATATTTTCAAGGCAACTTTTGTCATTTTTCCAATAAAAGAAATATATTTCCATATCGGATAATATATAGATTATACGTGATTTCAATATTTATTTGGAAAATCATCTTGTATATAAAACAAGTGTTTAATTGAGTTAGTGTTTCATTTTATCAAAATCGATTAAGTTATAGTCTAAATAATATAATTATTCTATTTTATGAATTAATTATTTTACTTTGTTATGTTACGAAGCTTGATTGATTAATTAGATGAAAAATTTATCTTAATTATATTTCAATTGTGTACATTTCCGTCAATTAAGTTAATTTGGCTATGACTTCAATACAATTCTGGCCATTCTTGTTAATCGTATATTTTGGGCCATATTTTATATCATATTCGGACCAATTTGGCCCAATTCCACTGCAAGACCCGACCCACTCCCTTGTCAACACACCCTTATACTCCTCTATATCCTTATCAGCAAATACATGTACACACGTATATTCCCTCTTAAACCACACGCACCCCATTCCCCTAATAATCCCTCAGAAAGACCGCACCTATACTATCACGCGCACATAATTTTCTCTCCCCTCCCTTTCTTCTCCTTCGTTCTTCTCCTAACAAACAAACCCAGAACTCAAGTGATGACCCAACACCGTTAACATGATGCCTTCTCCGTTAAAATTCCCTCCATCTCCGTCCTTGTACGATTTTCGTGAGCTGGCAGAACTTGGAAGGTTCTAGAAGACCCAAGTGTCCTCCATCCCAAAAACCTCGGCGGATTATCCTCAATTTTGCCCATTTTGTGTACGAATTCGTACATACGTGGCTGATTTTAGCTGGGTAATGATGAATTTGTGTTTGAAATTCGAAATTTCCCAAGTGTTATTCCCAGAAAACTCTCTGTCCCCCCCCCCCCTCTTTTACCCCAATTTCTCCTATTAATTGACCCTCTCTTTTCATTGTTAAGGGCTGGCTTTTGGGGAATTCTTTGAGTCTTTTGGAGAGTCATTCTCTGGCTCATAGAACCAAGAGTTGTAGAGGTGAACACACAATTAAAATATCTTTTCGATTCCATCAAAATCAATGGGATTTTGGCAGTATGGTGGAGAATTCCAATCGAAGCTCGTTGTCTAAGTTAGCTGCCCAGAACTTGAGATGATTGTTTTTTTGTTAAAATTTGTATAAACAACTTGTTCGTATGACTTTGATGATCGAGTTTGATTGTGCTGCTTCCATGGGTGTAGTGATTTGAACGTATTTGCAGCCCAATGTTCTCTTAGGGTTCTTTTAGTTCACGATACTAAGTAGAACTAATTTGAGAAAGAAAGAAGCTTTGAGGATTACTTTGTAGTCTTCCTCGGAGTCTTGATTCAAGAAACAAAGTAAAGTTTTATAATAGCTTTTTTTTAACCTCTTTCAAGCTCTATGGTTTAGATCATGCTATAGAAATGTATGGTATTAACTGCACTTTTGAAAGTACAACAATCATGTCTAAGAACTGATATCGTAAGGCCATAAAAGTTGTTCTTTGAATCTGGAGAGTAAATGATCTGGAAACATGCTTTTTTGGTAGTTTTTTCCTTAATTATTTTGTAATTTTTGTTTATGGCTGCGTAAATTCGAATCTGGAAATTCCTTGTATTCTTCCACGATCCATCCCTTCTTCTAAAATGCCTGATCATTCTCTGTAGCGAAAAATGGGAATGTTATTAGTGGTACTAATTACCAATGGCTTAAAATAAATCTATTCAGTGTTGTCTGAATAGTGACTAATCGAGCTCTAAGCAAAATTTATGTCTTGGAAAGAATCTTTTGAATATTAGACATAAGGTTTCTGAATTTATTCTAAGTTTAGCATTAACGCTCAAGTTCAGTAGCTATTTTCATGAATTGTGTCCAATTTCCTTCCTTTGCTATTACATGTTATTGATGAATTAATCCTAGTTCCTACATTCAAATCATGAATAGATCCCTGAAGTTTTCCTTTTGTGTGATAATAAGAAGTATAAATACTTATTCAATTCCTTTCCTCCATGACTACTATACTAATGACCTGCTCTTATGTTTCTTTTCTTTCCAGTTATTCAAATGAAATAAAGATACCTTTGCTTAGCTTATTGTTTGGATAGTGTTTTTGGGTAGTTGTTATATATTTGTTTCCTTTCATCATATGTGAAGTACTAATTTGCATAATTGCTACTCTTTTCTTAACAATCAAATAAATTTTGTAGCATTATAATTGCTACGCTTTTTTTTAACAATGAAATACAAAAAATGTATATTTTGTCAAATGCAATAAAAAAAAGTATGTATCAGTATATAGTAAGCACTCATTGCTTTTGTTTTCCACGGCTTTTATTTTTTAACCTTTTTTGGCTCTACTAATTGTTGCTTTTCTATTTTTTTAACAATTAAACAAAAAGAGTGTATTTTTTTTCAAATACAATCGAAAAAGAAATTGCTAATGTATTGATATAGCCTCCATATGTATTGATACATATTGATACAATACAATGCATATATGAGTATTCTAAAGTATTGATACATATATACAATACAATATATATTGATACAATACAATATATATATATATATATATATATACAATCTGATACAATACAAAGAATATCTGATACATATAAACAATACAATATAATTGTGATAGATACATTTTTATTCAACAATGATACAATATTTATACACAATTTATACAGATACATATTATATACAATAATTATACAATTTCTATACATATCCTATGCAACCTTTAGCTGCAATAGTCATTTAAATACATATTATATACAATAATTATACAGTTTCTATAGAACTCTTATACAGATACATATTCTATACAACAATTATACAGTTTCTATAGAAATCTTGTACATATACATATTCTATACAAAAATATATAATTTTAATACACATTCGGGAAGAAATAGAGGAGAAAGTAGGATTTGACTAAATTTATTTTTATTTCGAGACTAATGGCTATTTCGAGTCATTTGCTTGAAAGTAGGCTATTTTAAGCTTTTTTTTCTTGCTAATGGTCATACCATTTATTTTACCCTTTATTTTATACTTATACTAGGGAAATTACCTGCGCAAAGTATATGTCATTAACTTAAAAATGGTTTATTATAGATTTAGTATAGATAAAAAAAATGAAATTTTAATATGCATATGCATATATAAAATTACTTATACATACATCTACTATATATATAAGTATTTTAATAAGAATTTGAACTTAGATGAACTCTTATTAGACTACAATTGTATGTAAAAGATACTAACTTTTTAACCTTTGTCAATTGCATAGATTTCTTTTTTAACTTCTTATAGTGATTTGTGTATTTCAGCAGTAACAACCTAATATTTAAGTCGACAAACCACATCAATTTGCTCCGTTCGCAACTTCGATTCCAAATCATGAGTCTTTTAACATTAGCATAGTTTCATGTATAGAACTCAGACAATGCAACAACTTACTTGAGGAATTTAATTCAACTTGCAAAAGAGGATAGTCCAAGAAAGCCTGGACCCATTGAGACGTATATATTTGCAAAGGTCAGTTCAAGCGAGGGGAACTAGTTTAGTTGGCTACCTGAACTTTTCCCCTTGTTGGTGAGGGTTCATACCCCTCCCCTATTTTCCCTTCCCATAAAAGATTATTGAGCAGAGTTAATAGCTCAATTTGTTAAATTGAGAGTGAAAATTTCAAAGTGATTCAATAGATTCACTAGATATACAGAAACTTAAAGAGTAAACGCATAATTATTAGATATATGCACAAATCAGTTGGCTAGACATGCCATTGTTTTTGACTTTGATTAACGTGATATAAGGTAAAACCTTAAATCAGTAATGTCGATTGTTTTTTAACTACCTCCAATTTAGCTGAGGGGTAACAGAGATGTGGGATTACAGAAAGATCAGTTGCATGTCACAACTTAAGAGTAGCTCATATTTATGCCTTACAAATCAATGATTAAATGAACGAGTCAAATTAATGATAAACAATTAAAAATTTGCAATTACTGTTAGGATTAATGTTTCAATTAATTTTGAAACCGTTCATCCGATAAAAGTTTTGGTTTACAAAATGAATGAAAAATGAATTGAATTGTAAGAATTAATGTTTGAAACAAATTCATCCGGTAAAAGATTTTTTATTTTCAAAATACATGAATATGAATTTTAAACATTCATTCTTCATTTATTTTCTACGTTATAGGTTCTTGGAAGATACATTCCTCTTTTAACAATTCATGAACCTATAATAAATATTATTTAATTAAAAGTCTTCTCTTTCAAAACTTTTCATCTTATAAATAGTGTGTCTTTTATTTGAAAAGGCAAGCACTTCAAAAAACAAACATTTTCCATTAGAAAAATATTTGAGACATTGATCAAATGGTGAAATCACCAATTGAAGAATAGAAGAGCAACATTCTTGAATGCTACTTGTTTTTGTGGCTTAGTTGAATCTCGAAGATAGAGTTGTTATTTATTCTTCTGTTTGCTTGTAGAAGAGACTCCAACTATCTTCAAGAAATATATCAACGTGCCTCTAAGACAAACAAGTTTTATTTTAAGTTTTCTTGTAATATTATCATTCTTGTTCTAACAATTTGAAGATAGTTATCTCTATGGCTTCAACATTAATATCGAATAGTGTTCCACCTTTGCTTAATCCAAATTTTGAAATATTCGATAGCAAAGACTTTCCTAGATGGCGTGGAAAGTTGAAATTCTTTTTAAGACGATTGAAGTTGGCATATGTTCTTGAGGAACATTATCCTAATGCTCCTGGTTCTGAGGTAGCAACTGACGAGGCTACTTTGATTAAAAAACAAATTGCCAAGTGGCAAGATGATGATTATTTATGCAAGAATTATATTGTTGGAGGAATGTCTAATAAATATTATGTCACGACCCAATTTCTCGGTCATGATGGCACCTACAACCCCCGGTAGGTGAACCAATCCTCGTAGCCCAGGACAGTTAGTAATGGGCTACTATCCAATAAATAAGGGAACAAGATGAAGAGAATAGATAACAGGGATATATATATATGCATATGCGGAAACTAAACCAAACCCCAAGAAATGGTATCATAGTATAGATCCAAACTACATACATGGAGTGCAAATAATCCAAAACAATATATACAGATGTCTCTGAATGGTAATAGAGTACATGAAGCAAAAAATAAACTAAAGCTAAGCTCCGATCGCCAAGAGCTCACCCTCAGTCTGAAGTAGTCCCCAACAGATCTCCAAGTATGAATCAGAGCGATCTAACAGCGATGGCCCACGCTAGGATCTGCACCCAAAGATGCAGGGGTAGGGTGAGCACCAAATGCGAAGCATAAGGTACACAGTAGGTATCATAGGCCGACTGGGCACATATAAGATAAAAGCGTAGTAATAGATAGAATAGAAGCAAACAGTCACAGAAAATCAACGAAAGGTACACATGAACTAGCCTAGAGGGAAATCAACAGAACCACATGTGAGGCAAGTAAGCAGAATATACACACCATAGGAACAGTTGAAAGTAAGGAGTAACGCACCTGGGGTCCTTGCAATAACAGTGTATACATAATAAGTTTACGAAATGGACGGTATACCGGTAACCTCAAGTGTAAGAAGAGGGAAAGAGTAATGATAGGCATGCTCAGAGACATGAATCATACTCAACCAATCATATCAATCTCAAATCCAGAAACTAACAGAGGATTCTAGCCGTTAGTAACCTAATCCATACATTAACTACGTAACAGGCCAAAAACTTCTGTAAGTAAATTAGCAAGAGTTTTTTTTCTTTTCTTTTATCCCTTTTTTACACTGCAAAAAAAGGGTTTTTTTTTTTCCCCCCCGTGGTGGCCGCTCATACAACCGACGAACACA
>QJPP01005995.1:0-46038 GCA_003996215.1 Jaltomata sinuosa | reverse complement strand
TTTGGTGCTCACCCCTCCCCCCCTGCATCTTTGGGTGCAGATCCGAGCGTGGGCCATCACCGTTAGATCGCTGTGATTCGTGCTTGGAGATCTGTTGGGGACTACTTCAGACTGAGGGTGAGCTCTTCGCGATCGGAGCTTATCTTTAGTTCATCTTTTGCCTTATGTACTCTATTACCATTCAGAGACATCTGTATATATTCTTTTGGATAGTTTGCACACCATGTATGTAGTTTTGGCTCTATACTGTGATACCAGGTCTTGGGGTTTGGTTTAGTTTCCGCATATGTATATATTTATATCCCTGTTATCTATTTTATTCGTCTTGTTCCCTTATTTGCTAGATAGTAGCCCATTACTAACTGTTCTGGGCTACGGGGATTGGTTCACCTACCGGGGGTTGTAGGTGCCATCATGACCGAGAAATTGGGTCGTGACAGTTTCAGGCACTAAAGAAAGGTTGTTTGGCTAAGTGTTGACCGTAGCCTCGTGGTTGAGTTGTGTTCATAGCATATTGGGTGAGTCGGGCATCCAGCCTATTTTCTCATGCCTTGTTGAGTTTTGACAATGTAAGTTTGGTAGCTAAGAGAATGGGTCCAGGTTCTTACTTGAGAATGAATTTGTAAAGTTCATTATATGCTATGGAAAGGCCTTGTTTAGTTGAAAAAGGAGAGAGATGACTCCTTGTTCGTGCTTGTGTGTTCTAGTTGCTGACTGAGGTGGCGGCAAAGGTTTGCTTTGGGATTGTGTGTTGGTAACTTGATTCGGCCGTCTACTGATTGCATTACTTTTTCCATCGACTGGTTTGAGTTTCAGTAGCAGCTGCGATTTTAGCAACTTGCATATTCAAGCCTAGTTGACTTCAGTTCCTATGGGTTCATTGGCAGCATATGATTCTACTCGCGGGTTCGACCAAGGCTTTAGTTGGTACTTTTGAAAGTTGGGGTTCAGAATCATGGCTTGGCAGGTTACATCGATGGTTTGTGGCAGTTTCTATTTGGTTGCAGCATCCTAGTGTCGGGAAGCAGTGGGTGCGGGCAACTTAGCTTCTTTACTTCAGCTGCGGATGCGGCTATTGGCCTTGGACACCTAGTCCTTGGTAAACCTCTGCAAGAGGTTGGATATTCCATATTTCAACAGTATTCTAGTTAGTACGAGGTCCTTCTCCCATGGTTGGACAGACTCAGCAGCCTAAGTTTGAGCTTCAGTAGTGGTGTATGTTTTATGTGGTCAGCTTGTGCGGGTTGAGACTAGCGTTGCTATTTTGAGTTCTGATGATACGTAGAGACTAGTAATCGCCATTCATTTGCCAAGGATTTGAAAACTTGTTTAATTAATTCCTCCAGAGTTGCTGTTTATGTAGGGTTCTAGTGTTGGTTAGACTCGGCCAGTATGGACTAGAAGTTTGTTATGATATATGCTTCGAAGTGGTTGGTGTTTGCAGAACCAGTAGAGCGGTTGATTTGAGCCAAAGGAATGAGTTGAAAGTATATGCAAAAATTTATATGGCTAGATAGTAACTTTGAACCGCAGGCACCTTTTCCTTTGCCTTTGGGTTATTTGGACTTGATATTTGTGGCATGGTGGACTTCTTCCTGAGGTGAGATTCGTAAGGCAATTTTACATTCAAATGGTGTTCGAGTGTTCAGAGTAGCATCAGTGTTTTCTAGAGTTGGGAGCTTGGCTCATGGTTACAGACTTCGTGGTAGGCTTACCACACTTCTTGCAGGATCGTTGTTTTGGTTTGGGTCTTTTGGGCAGGTTTCCCTGGTTCATTCACTTTCAGCTGATTCAGACCTGGCACGGTTCAGTTAGCGAATTTGATGTTAGAAAAAATGTTCGTTCGTTCGTTGGTGGTCAGTCAAGGCAGGTAAGTTCATTTTTAATGATATGCTACGGGTTGTTATCTTAGATGGCAAAGGTTAGTAGCCTATATCTTGGCTTAAAACGGGTTTGAATAAAGTGGGTGACTTAGTTCGTGGTAAAGTATAAGCAGGAACTATGGATCTCCGGTGTGTCAGTTGATGCTTCGAGGGTGGTTTGAGTGTTCGGCTTGTATGCAACTTTCTGTTTATGGTGCTAAAGGATTCAGTTCAGAATAAAAAAAAGGTGTTTTGTGGAAGAGCGGGCTCATGAGTTGGAGTTTTGGGTTGATGGATTTTCTGGTAAACTTGGTATAGTTTTGAGGATTCGAGTTTTGTGTGTTGATAGCCTTGGTGCTCTGGTTTTGGTGTTGTGTAGGTGCTTTTTTTTTAAGATTCTCGAGGTTCAGTTTGGGTTGGCAGATCTTTGGAGGTTGAAATCTAGCTTTGCTAGTAAGAAATTAACGCTTGGTTGCTTTCTTTGGTTCTGTTCCATTGGGTGTCATCTGGTCGTGGAGGTTACTCGGGTTGTCTGAGAGAGTAGTGCGGGCGTTGTATCCGCTATTCTTAAATCTCTGGTATTTTCTTCCTTCCTGACTTTCGGGGACGAAAGTCTTTTTAGTAGTGGATGATGTAATTACCGTTATGGTCATTTACGCGTTTTTGCCTTTCTTGTACTGTTAGAGCTTGCCTGTGACGGTCCCAAGTCATTTATGGCTTGCTGGGACCGGTGGTTTGGTGCCCTGGCCATTCGTTGATCGTATGACCTTAGCCTTCGTCCCGTATCCAAGGCTTGCGTGCCTAAATTTGAGTATTTTATTAACATCGCGCATATTTGAAATTATTTAATCTAAAAGTTGAATGTGGTAAAAAGTTATATTTTTATTGCCTTCCTAAAATATTTTAAATGTTTATGAAAAATACTTTTGTTATGATATATTTGTGTATGTATTTATTTTACAAGAGTTTTATAAGTTATTAGTAGTTTAACGGAGATAGTAAATTTAATTATGTTGAAAATTATTATTATAATATAGTAGGTTTTATTTGAAATGATTTTCTATTAATTATGATATATTCAAAAAGTTATATTTATTTTACCACGAACCTATGCAATACCTGAGTTCATACGTAATGAGATAAAACAATTTTGGTAATGCCACTCCACTCCCACGTGGAAGTAAAGTGGATGGTACAACAATTATAGCCAAGGTGTGGTGTCATGCATGCATTAAATGGTTTATTGGACCATCTATTAGCTTTACATATAGGGAATCTATTGATTCCAACATTTTCTTTCCATTTTTGGACTTATATAGGCATAATAGGATATCTTTGAATCAATTTGAGATAATTTAGCACATTTTTTAACCTTTTTCCATTGTATGTTTTTCTTACGGGTTTTCCCTTTTGTGACGAAAAATATTCAGTTTACCTTGCAATTGAATAAACTCGAAACTGGGAGGCGAATTCCTATTGATATTGTTTAGACGAAAACCAACGATGCAATCAAGCTATGGAGAAACTTTTATCTTCTCTTGTGTTCAATGGTTCTATTATAGAAGCCATCACTGAAGCCAAGAAGGGGAAAAAGCTTTTTGTAGTTTATGTTTCAGCGTGTGACTCCGAAAAAGAAAATCAATTATCTACGTCAAGTTAATCAAGACCAAACTCGAGTTTGATTTCGTTTTGGAGCTTTTTCAGAGTATTTTAGGCTTGGACATCGTCGTGTTAGTAGCTTATCATTGGACGACAGGTAGGTTATGGCTTTCCTACCTAGACTCTACGTATATAGGTTATAACTGCATTAATTAACATCCTTGGGTGGGTTATTATAGGTTGGTACCCAAGACCTTGTCCACCTTGTTCGTCCGTTATTTCATGCATTGTTTGTAGTATTCGCGTAGTATTGTATATTACCCTTGTGGTCCTGTGTGGCCTTGTATTGACTTTGGAACATAGATGGTAGGCTATTGGGGAATGTCCGCGAATCCCGGACATAGAGATTATCCTTTTAGGCTGGTTATGTCTGCTGAGTAGCTACTGGGCCTGTACAGGGCTGATAGGAGTTGTTGTTAGCCATTTGGCTACTTTTATATTTGTGTGCGAGCATATCATCCATGAAAAAGGTTTTCCCCTGCATGTTTTACTACAGTTTTGGCTGTGATCCACTACCGATAGTTTTCCTAAATTTGCATAGCCCTGGGGGGCCCATTTTTGGTACTGTTGATGATAAAAAAAGGGATTTTTAGATGCTTTCGCACTGATTTTATTACTGGTATTAGTCTCTGCGAGGCAGAGCACCAGACTTGATTTTATTACTGATACTAGTTTCTGCGGGGCAGAGCACCAGACTTGATTTTATTACTGATACTAGTCTCTGCGGGGTGGAGCACTAGACTTGATTTACTACAGTTTTAGACCCGGTTATGCCCGGGCACCCTTGGAGGGGTTTTTGAGGCATTTTCTACTACTCTAGTCCTGGACAGGGTCTGGGAATGCATATTCGAGACTGGGTCTCTATCTTGATCCCGGACTTGCTTCCGGATGATATGTCTTGATATTGAATATTAGTATGGGGTCGGGGATCCATGGACCTTGCCGCTCCGGGCCTGGGGATTCGGGCTGCATGCGCCGGAGGGAGGGGTATACAGTGTAGTAGAGGTATACGGGCTGAGACCTTCCATGGAACCTGCCTGCTGGGCCCGATTGGCATCGGAGGAGGTACATACAGAGGTTCTATTTCACACATCATATCATATCATATCATGCATTGGATTCCACCCTTGTTTGTTGCGTGTTCAGTGTACGCTCCGGTAGTATGGGATGCCGGAGGGTTTGCTTTCACTTTATTGTGTTCCTCGGTTGTATGGGCGGCCATTGGGACTATAGGTAGACTATATTTACTCCTGTCTTTATTTAGAGCTTGTCTTGGCACTCGGTTAGTGAAGGATTAGTGATGGTTAACCTGTTGAGGTTTCGGTTGTGGGATATCTGATTATTGTGAGGGCTAGGGAGTCCTATCTTATTGAGGAACTTTTTTGTGGCCTTCTAAGCAGAGTGTGAGACTCTGGTTCTATTCTTGTAGGAAGCTGAGTGGTATCTCTCGGTTATTATGGTCTAGTTATTTCATCCTAAGGTGGTACTTGTGAGGTGATTCCCTGGTTATGCTATCATGTGATTGGATTGGTGTTATGATTTTATTATACTGGTTGATTCTATTTTGAGTATGTTAGACTGCTTTACATCTTTTCGTTCTACTTGAGGTTACCGGTATACCACCATTTTCTCAACTCTCTCTCTACTTACTTATATTATTGGGCGAGGACTCCTGGTGCGTTTTCCTTTCCTTCACCTGTGATTCTATGTAATTGTATATCTGTGCTAGCATGTGTTACTTGAAGCTCTTGGTTATGGATGATCTGTGCTAGCTCCTTGTGCCTTACTTATTGCTTTAGTGACTGCTTTCTTGCTATCTGTTACTTACTGCATTTATATCCTATATGCGCTCAGTCGGCCGATGATACCTACTGAGTACCCATGGTTTTGGTGCTCATACCATACTTCTGCACTTTTTGGTGCAGATATTAGCTGAGTTTTCGTTGTTGAACGCATTGGAGACTCGTGCAACTTTTGGATCTTCGAGACTAGGGTGAGCGCCCGATGGTCGGGGCTTGTCTACATCTCATCTTTTGTACTGTTACTCTTTGTATATTCAGAGACAGTTGTACTTATCATTTTGTTACTTCTAGAACTTGTATTCTATTAGAAGCTTCTGTACTGTCGATACCAAGTCTTGGGGTTGGTGTAGTTTCCTTTATGTATATATTTGAGTTTTGCTTCCGCTTGGTCTACCTTTACATTCTGCTTCTGCTTATTTCTTCTTGCTAATACGTATTGGTTAGATAGTAGCCCATTACTAACCGTTCTGGCCAACGAGAGTTGGTTCGCCTACTGGGGGTTCTAGGTGCCACCATGTCCTGAGAAATCGGGTCGTGAAACTGACTCTATGGGGATGTTTAGTTCTAGATGAAGTACCCTGCAGTCTTGTTCAGCGTGTCCTTGAAGTTTACAATTTTAACAATATTTAGGCAATATGTCATATTATATTTTCACCTTCTTAATTCTCAATTTCTTTGGGATAGGGTTGGTGATTTCCATCTCCACCACTTTAGGAAAATTAGATAGCAAATCAACCTGTACCTTCACCCTAGCACAACTAGGTGTAGTCTTGTTAATGGTGACTGTGTCAAGGTGCAATGGTTTACCTACTGTAGTATCCAAAGAGAAGAGTGATTCCTCGACAAAGTTTGTAGGCTTTAGGTCTGGGAATGAAATCCATGCCATAGCTTGAGCCATTTCCTCATTAGCATTGAACTTCCCATCGTATATAAGTGGTCTCATAGGGTATGAGTATCCGTCCTTCGACTGGATATACTAAACAGTCTTAGATATCATATTAATGAAGTCCTCTTCCCAATTGAGTCTTATTAGTATGTGTCTGTTTCTCAATAGTCCTATTTTGCAATCTCCTTTCATATTGCATTGCTTTGGAATTTGGATCATTAGTTCTTCTAGATCAGGCCACCAATATGATAATTTGCCAACCACAACTAGTTGAATATTCTCAATTGCATTCATTCTATCCACCTCTTCCTCCTTCCAAGAAATTCTCGGAATTCCATTATTGTAGGTTGGGGACTTTATAGGTATTAGTTCTACTACTTGACTGGTATGTGCTTGTGGTTTTAAAAGGTTTGCATATTGTCCTGTTGTAGCGGTAGGTAATTGTGTAGGCACATTAGGTAAAGTAGGGGCTTTAGTGGGGCTTTTAGGATGGTACAAATTAGAGAAGTGTTCTGCAGATGTGATAGAAAACTGACTAGCTGGTTGGGGTGGCTGGTCAGTATTCGAAATGGCCATTAGCAGCGAAGTATCGGAGTAAGATTTAGGTTTAGGTCCACTATAGGTATCGTTAGACTCATTTTAATGTTTTATTTATGTTTTTGATAGTTTGATCATCATTCGAGGTTTCTCGAAGTGATTTGGGCTTGAACTTCATTGTCCCAGCAGCTTGTCATCGGATGAAAGGTAGGTTACGATCTAAAATCCCTAGACTTAGCATATATCAGATAATATTGTACTATCTAACATCCTTGGGTTGGATTATTAGGTTGGTACCACAAACTCTAACCGCTTTCCATGATTCACCTTGTTTCTTTCCTCCATTTTGTGTAGTATTCTCCGTAGTTGATATTATCACCCTTATGGTCCTGTGTGGACTTGTTTGGACTCTGGATTATAGATGGTGGGTTATTCGCGGGTGCCTGTGAGTCTCGGGCATCATTATCATGATATTATGCTGGCTATCTGTGTTGTAGAGTGATTGGAGCCTGTGCAGGGCCAATAGGTTGATCGTGAGCTGCCGAGAAGATATTTGTATTTGATCATATCATTTCCATGCATATAAAGAGGATTTATCCATGTTTTACTATGATTTGGGCTTCGAGCCTACTAGAACTGATTATCTAAACTTTGCATGGCCGCGGGGGTCCATTTTCGATGGAAATGAGTTGAAAATGGTTTGACTTAACATGTGGATCTTCTTGTGGTAAAAGAGAGTTAAATTGTGATTTCTATCACTAGTTTTACTATTAACGCTAGACTCGATGGGGCTGGGGTGCTGCTTGAGTTTTCTTACTGATTTGAGATGAGTTTAGCCTCGGTCAAACTGAGCACCTGAGATGACTTTCTACTTTTTTAGACTCGGTTATGCCTGGGCACCCTTGGAGGGGTTTTTGAGACATTTACCAGTACTTTAGTCCTGGACAGGGTCTGGGCATGTATATTCGAGACTGGATATCTAGCTTGAACCCGGACTTACTCTAGATGACATATTTTGTTATTGAGTTTTAGTATGGGGTGTGGGACCTACATGGACCTTGCAATTCTGGACCTGGGGCATGGGGCTGCATATACTGGAGGAAAGGTATATGGTGAAGTAGAGGTATACGGGAAATGTCCTTCCATGGAACCTACCTGCTGGTCCCGATCGACATCAGAGGGGGTACATACAGAGTTACCATTCCACCCAGAGATCAGTATGCATCATATCATTCATTGTTTGTGGCTACACCCTTTCTTGATCTTTGTTGAGTGTACGCTCTGGTTGTATAGGCGGCTAAAGGGTTTGTTTTCACTTATTTGCATTCCCCGGTTGTATGGGTGGCTGAGCAACTATAGGTAGACTCTTGTTACTTTATCGCGGCGTTATCCCCTGCTACGGTTATAATGATGAGATTGTATACTGCTAGGTTGTTAGTTTCTGGATTTGTGATTTATATGATTAGTTTAGTTATTGATTTCTATTTTCCGAGCATGTCTATCTTTACTCTCCTCTTCCTTCCCTTGTACTTGAGGTTACCGGTATACCGTCCACTTATAAAACTTATTATGTATATAATATTATTGCAAGGATCCCAGGTGCATCATTTCTTACTTTCACCAGTTCCTGTTGTGTATATATTCTACTTGCTAGCCTTGTATGTTGTTTCTGTTGTCTTCTCTCTGGGCTAGTTCTTGTGTGACTTTTTCGTAGAATTCTGTGACAACTTTTTTCTATTCTGTCTGTTACTATTCTTTTATCTTATATGTGCCCAGTCGGCCTATGATACCTACTGGGTACCTTATGCTTCGCATTTGGTGCTCATACTACACTCTGTATCCTCTGGTGCAGATCCTAGTGTGAGCCATCGCCGCTAGCTTCTGGGAGACTCGTGCTTGGAGATTCTGGACCATCCTGGACTGAGGGTGAGATCTTGGCGACTGGAGCTTGTCTTTAGTTTGTCTTTTGTATATTTTGTACTCTCGTAGCTTTAGAGATATGATGTATATGTTATTTTAGACCCTTGTACTCCTTATGTAGATTCAGCTCTTGTACGCTATGATACTAGGTTTTGGGTTTAGCTTCAGCATATGTATATATATATCCCTATTATCTATTTTTTCATCTTGTTCTCTTGCTTCCGCTTATTACACAGTTATTCCACTTAAATTGTTAGAATATATCCCATTACTAAACGTTCTGGGCTACGGGGATTGGTTCACCTACTTGGGGGTTGTAGGTGCCATCATGACCAAGAAATTGGGTGGTGGCAGCTTGGTATCAGAACCCTAGGTTCACCGATAAGAGCCAATGTCTAGTAGAGTCCTGTGGATCGGAGCAGAGACGTCCGTACTCAATCTTTAGGAGGCCATAGTGATATCTTAGGAAAAATAGACTTTCTTGTTTCTATCTCGTGCGTAGTATCTTTGGAAGTTTCTGGAAATCTCACTTATTCTGGTTCACTCTTCCGCAGATGGTTTGTACGAGATCTTTAGCTTCTGGCGGAGGAGAGCCTTCAACCCCTATACCTCTGACTCTAGCTAGGGGCTGGGGTGGTCGCCAGGGTAGGGCTAGAGGTCGTCCTAGAGCAACAACACCTGCTAGAGCTGTTAGAGTTGAGATAGAGCCTGAGCTTGACTATGAGCCAGAGTTTGTTTCTGAGCCAAAACATGTGGACTCGAGGGTAGCCTAGGTGCCACCAGTTCCATCACCAGTTTCTGTGCGAACTTCAGCCCCAGCTCAGTCTTCAGATATTCGGGGTTTACTTGTTCATCTTTTGGGTATGATTTGGGAGAGACCTTCTGAGGTAGCACATACTTCCACTTAGGGGGAAACCCTGGGTGCATCGAGTTTAGGAGCGCAGACTGCCACTGCGGCTCCCCGTGCTGAGGTTATTTTGATCCCCTCAGTTGTACAGCCTCTTGCTCCCCGCCCAGTTATGATAGAGACAGAGCAGAAGGCATTGGGTAGATTCTTGATATTAGCACCTCCATAGTTTGCTGGCACTTCTGGACAGGACTCACATGATTTTATTACTACCTGTGAGGAGATGTTGCATCATTTGGGGTTATTGGAGACTCACGAGGTTGGCTATAGTACATATCAGCTGGAGGGCCCAACAAAGTTTTCGTGGAGGGCCCAGGTTGCTTGCCAACCTTCTACATCACCTCTCTTGACTTGGTCTGAGTTTAATGAGGCCTTTATGGCCAAGTTCTTACCCTAGAGCGACCAGGAGCATCGGAGAGAGGAGTTCACTAGACTTGCTCAGGATACTATGACCGCCTCAGAGTACAAGACCCATTTCCATCATCTTGCTCCATTTGGGGCCATGATTATGCCTACTGAGTCTGATAGAGTTCGTAGGTTTGTTTAGGGACTACAGAGAGAGTTTAGAGAGCCTGCAGAGATATTGGTTGCAAGTGGTCGATCATTCCAGGATATTACGAACTATGCCTGTATTGTAGAGGATTTGTGTCATCATGACACTGGGGCCAGAGATAAGAGGCCTCGATATCAGGGTGGCTATTGTGGTTCCAGATATGGTGGTAGAGGTTCAGGCCAACGGGGCCGGGGTTATCAGCCACAGCAGCACCAGGGTTAGTCCAGTCAATCGGTTTTAGATTCACTTCAGACCTCTAGTAGTACTCCGTTTGAGCAGGGTTAGAGCAGCCATCAGGGCTACAACGGTCAGTCTTAGAGGGGTACAACTTCTGGGGAATCCGGTCGGTGTGGCTATACGGGTTCTGCTGGTTCATCCCGAATGAGTAGGTTGTCAAGGGCTTGTTTCACCTGTGGTATTGTTGGTCATTTTGCTAGAGATTTCCCCCAGCAGGGCGCAGTTCAGCCAGCCGCTTCGCCAACCCAGCCTATTTGCTCAGTTCAGCCGTCGGCTCGAGATGGTGGTGGTCAGGGTAGAGGTGGTGCTCCACGTGGTAGAGCAAGTGGTAGGGATGGCGATCGAGCAGGTGGAGGTCATCGTCAGTTTTATGCGGTCCCTAGGAGACTGGAGGCAGAGGCCTTGGATGCTGTGATTAAAGGTACAATTTTTGTATGCCATCAGTCTGCTATGGCTTTATTTTATCCTAGATCCACTTGCACTACAAGAAACACAGCCTCTAAGGAAGGGAAATATGGTCCCTAAAAGCCAGAAATCTGGTCCCAAATGAGCTATTACAACGGGAAAAGGCTGGTCGCCACCAGTCCTAATATCCTTTTTTGCTAAAGTTTATTTACGACGGGGCTTGGTAGTTGGTCGTTATATGTTTTTAGAGACGGGCAAAAATCTGGCTGCAAAAATACTTTTAGAGACTGTATATCTCGTCCCAAAATAACAATTTTTTTCTTTGAAAAGTAGTTACTTTTTGGTCGTTAAACCTTTAGAGACGAGCAACTACCTTGTCCTAAATTAACCTTTAGAGATGAGCAACTGCCTCGTCCTAGATTAACCTTTAGAGACGAGCAACTACCTTGTCCTAAATTAACCTTTAGAGACGAGCAACTTCCTCGTCCTAGATTAACCTTTAGAGACGAGCAACTACCTTGTCCTAAATTAACCTTTAGAGACGAGCAACTGCCTCATCCTAGATTAACCTTTAGAGACGAAATGATATTCTTGTCTCTAATTTACCATCAATGGTCCTAGAACTTCATACCGTAAAATTATAAATTTCATCAATATATACAAATTTGCCACTGAAAATGTCAATTCAAAAGGATAATATATATATATATATATAAAGAGAGAGAGATTAACTACAAAAAAATTGGTTAACATCCCATGATGTTATAGTTTTAATATTTTCTTAACATAAAAACATACCTAATTAACATCCGGGAGCTAGACTATATATGATATCAAGTTTTGCATAACTTCGTAGCAAAATAACAATGAGCTGGTGCATTTTCTAAACTTGCATCTTGACTAGCTAGTAACTTCAATCTTCAAAATCTGTAAGAACAAAATTTTGAAAAGATGATAAATAACTATTGATATATAATTATATATAAATTTTACACTAGAATTAGTTAAAACGCTCACCGCAAGAATCAAGTTTCACCCAGAAACATCAACAAGCTGCAAGAAATATAAGAAAAATTTAATTAGAAAAGCTTTGAGATGCATTAACCAAGAATTGACTCCATTACTAGTCTTGTAGTCCATCATGGAAAATTATGATGGTAAATTGATAATATAACTCACGACACTCGTCAGAGTAGTGGAAATGAGATTTTCCAAAAGACAATGGCCTGGACCATTTTATCGTTGCCAAATTAGGCAAAATCTTAGTCAAGAGTAACATTATTTGTAGTGAATGCAGTTGGTTAACTACCACTTAGCAATGAACGAATATTAACTTTTATGAAGACATCGTGACTTGAAACGGTCTGCAATTTGGCTCCAAAGGCAACGAATCCGTGTCTGACTCCATGTGCTTGGCAATTATGATAAGAAGGAAGAAAGAACATAAAATGAGCTGGTGCATTTTCATCAAAGACATCATCTGCGGCAGAACAAATGCAAATAGGCTACATGTCTGAATAGTTTAAATTGGTTTTCCGGAAGTTGAATTACAAATGCAAACAAGAAGGTAAAAACAACAGGCCATGCAACGATCATTCTTCACTCATTACCATTTACAGTTCTAATCTTCAAGATCTTCTGAGAGAGAGTTTGCCAGGTTCAGGGTATCTTTGGAAAGGGTTTCATTTGGTCTGAAAAAGAAGGTAGATGACTCCTTATATATATATGTATGGGTTACTAGTAGCAGACTGAGTTGATGGCTGAGAGCCTACTTTGGTTTTGTGTATTGATGACTTGTTCGATCGATTATAGAATGCAATGGCATTTTCCTTAAATAAATTTGAGGTCAGGATTCCTTCTAGTAGAGATCGAGGTGGTAGGATTTTACAGTACTACATTTGGGGGCTTATTGTATCAGCTATGATTTCTTTGCTATGTCCTTTGGGTGACCTACGCCTCAGCAGCATCTTCATATTTGGCACACCGTAGATTTAGAGCCTAGTTGGCCCTAGTTTCTACAGTATTCATCGGCGGTGTATGAATCTACTCAAGGATTCGATAGAAGCATGACTTGTATGTGGAGTTGGGTTTCAGAATCATGGGCTAGACGATTACTTTGGATGGTTTCTGGAAGGTTCTCTTTGGTTGAAGCTTCTTTGAGCTGGAAGGCAGTAAGTGCGGACAACTTAGATTCTCTATTTTAGTTTTGGAGGGGTCGTTGGCCTTAGACATCCAGTCCTTGGCAAACTATTTGATTTGGGTTGGACTTGTCAAATCCTAGCATAGTTCTTGCCATAGTTGAGGTCCATTTAACCTTGGTTGGATAGATTCAGCAGCGTCAGTTCGTGTATCAGCGCTTGTGGGAATTATGTGATCAGGTTGTACGGGTTGAGGCCAGCAGGGCTACTTTAAATTCCGATGGTACTTTGAGATTGATTGTCACCTTGGGATTCCGAGAGTTAGAGGCTTGATTTAGTTGATTCTCTGAGAGGTTATTGGTTTTATGGGATTCTAGTGTTGGTTAGGCTCTGCCAGTGTGGGCCAGGAGTTATGGTATGTTCAATGCTTTCGGAGTTGGTGGTTTGTGTAAATGATACAGCAGAGCGAGTGTTTTGAGACAAAGGGTGAGTTGAAAGATTATGAAGTTTTCACTAGCTAGGTGGCGACCTTGGACTTCAGACATCCTTTCCTTTGCCTACAGGGTGGTTTGACTTGATATTCACAGCATGGTGGATGTCTTTCTAAGGTGAGGCTAGTAAGGTGATCTTAAATCTGAAAGGTGTTCGAGTATTTGGAGAAGCAGTGTATTTCTAGAGTTTGGAGCTTAGTTGATGGCTACGGACTTTGTGGTAGGCTTACCACAGTCCTTGCAGAGTTTGGGTTTTTTTTTGGGTCTTCTTTGGAAGGTTGCCCTAGTTTATTCACTTTTAGCCAATTCAGACTTGGCATGGTTCAGCGAGGTTGATCTGTTCTATAATTGGGAGAGACTCCTTCGACACAGGGTGTTCATCCATGTCATTCCCAACCCTTGGGTGCATATTGTAGTTGAGCTCCTATGGTTGGTTCAGTTGGATTTTGATATCGAGGTTGATCTTAGTGAAGGTATCCGTCTGTTGGTTGTTGATCAGTCGAGGCAGGTTACTCTAGTTTTCAAGGATATGCTATAGGTTGGTATTTTGGATGTCGGAGGCTAGTAGACTAGAGCTTGGCTTGGATAGAGTTTGAATCTAAAGGTGACATCGTTCGAGCTTGAGTATAAGTGGGAACTATTGATCTCTGGTGGGTTAGGTTATGTTTCGAGGGTGGCTAGAGTTCTTGAATTGTGTGAATCTTCATGGTTATGGTACAAAGGTTTCAGGTTAGATAGAAAGGGTGTTGCGGATAAATGGATTCATAAGGTAGAGGTTTGGTTGGTGGTTTTCTGGGTGAACCTGGTTGTGGTGTCAAGGTTTTGAGTTATGTGTGTTAATAGCCTTGGTTCTCTTAGTTTTGGTGTTGTGTCGGTGCATTCTGGTTGAGTTTCTTAAGGTTCAGTTCGATTCATAGACCTTTGGAGTTTTGGAGTTAAAGGTTGGAGTCTAGCTTGGCTAGTATGGAGTTAAGTCTTGGTAGATCTTCTTGGGTTTAGCTCCGTTAGGTGTCGTCTGGTCAAAGAGGCTACCTAGGAGACCAAGAGAGTGGTGCGGGCTTTTTTTCATCATTGTTTCTTTCCTTGACTTTAGCGAACGAAAGTACTTTTTAGTAGTGGATAATGTAATGACCCTTCCGGTTATTAACACATCTTTGCCTTTATTGTATTGTTAGAGCTTTCCTGTAGTAGCCCCAAGTCATTTATGGCTTGCTGGGACTGGTAGTTTGGTGGTCTGGCCGTTCGTTTGGTCGTTATGACCATTTCCCTGTATTAGAGCTTTAACTTTGGAAATTGTTGACTTTAGTCAATATTCTTAGCAATCATGCTCGGAATCAAATTCTGACAGTTTTGTTGGCTCCGAAGCGTGGACTTTGGTCTAGTTGGACCTTTTGTCAAGATTCGAGAGCTTTCGATTTGAATTTTTCCCTCGTTCTGTATTTTCAGGCCAGTTTGGCTTGTAAGGTCGACTTTGGTCAAAATTCAGAGAAGGCAGCCTCGGATAGAAATTTGGATAGTGTTGTTAGCTCTGGAATGTCAATTTTGGGCTAAAGGAACCATTGGTTTGGGTATTGAGGCTTTCGAACTCATTTTGGGGTATTGGGTTCCATTTTAGTTTAAAGGTTAGTTTTGAGCGTGGGACCCACTTTTTGTTAATTCATCCTCCGTTGGAAATTTCATCGATTTCGTTGAGTTTGAAATGCCATTTTTAATTTAGTAGCATAATTTGTTTGTGTTTGCGGGACCCCAGATGGATCTTGAGGGTCCATCTGTTGTAATTTTAGTCTTAGTGAACTGCTGGTTTTCATTTGTTGGTATGGCTGAAATTTGTGAATCGCGATCTCAAAGAAGACCATCATGATCTCGAAGGTCTGACTTTTTGGTCATCGCGATCTTGAAGGGTTTTCTCGTGATAGCGATGAAGAAACCCAGATTGGTCATCGAGATTTTGAAAGGTTTTCTCCCGATAGCAATGAAGAAACCCATCTTAGTCATCGCAATCTTGAAGGTTCCAGCTGGGTCATTGCGATCTCGAAGGGTTTTCTTGCGATAGCGGTGAAGAAATCTCTGGCAGTATATATTTCCCCTTTCTTCTCCAATTCATTTCCAAAGTTTCCAAATTATTTTCTCCACTGTTCTTGATCTCCAAGCTCCCAAATTCTGTGTGGACTTATTCCAAGGCATTGAGGTGATTATTTTACGGTCCATGATCTATTTCTTGCCTTCAATTCATAAATTCTAACCTTTAAATTCCGTAATTTTACATTTTTAATTCTAGTTTATTCTTGAGTTGTAGGGGTTGTTTTACCCCTTTTTCCTCCACAATTTATGCTCATTTTTAGAGCATATGTTCCCGGCAAGGTTGGGAACCTCGTGGCAATTTTGTTTCTGATTTTGGGTTGCGGGGCCCATGGGCCAACTTTTGACTCGAATTTCAACCCGTCTAAACTTTTAGCAATATTGGTGTTGTTGGCTTCATCTTAACGAGTAGTATATTGTGTTGATAGATTGTTTGTGATTTAGGGCTTCTCGGAGCAGTTCAAGCTTGGACGATGCAGTTCCAGCAGCTAGTCATTAAACGACAGGTAGGTTACGGTCTTTCCTACCTTAGACTCTGTGTATATAGGCTAACTGTATTAATTGGCATCCTTGGGTTGGATATTCTAGGTTGGCACCCAAAACCTTGTCCTTTCTTTCTGTCCGTATTATTTCTTATATTGGTTGTAGTATTCGCTATAGTGTTGTAATATTATCCTTGTGGACCCGTGTGGCCTTTGTATATGCCTCCGGACCATAGATGGTGTTTTACTTGGTAATGTCCGCGAGTCCCAAACATCGAGTTATGACTTTAGGCTGGATATTTATGATGTAGAGTTGATTGAGCCTGTGTAGGGCCAATAGGTTGATTGTGAGTCGTTGGGCTATTGTTTGTTTGAGATCATATCATTCATGCAAAGGATGTTTCTACATTATTTTACTATTACTTCAGCTGCGAACCTATTATAACTGGTTTTCTAAACTCTGCATGGCCCGAGGGCCCATTCTTTGTATAAATGATTATAAAAGGGATTTGGAACTGATTTTATGGATCTTCTTGGAGTAAAAGAGTTAAAATGATGATTTTGTCACCGGTTTCCACACTTATACTAGACTCGGCTAAGCCGTAGTGCTAGATATGTTTTACTACTGATTTTAGATGATACTAGACTTAGTCAACTCGAGCGCTAGACTTGTTTTACTTTGTATTTACACCCGGTTATGCCCGGGCACTCTTATTGGAGTTTTTAAAACTTGATTCACTGATATAGACCCGAATACACTACGGGAAATTATTTTGAGATTCCAATCACTGGTTTAGACCTTGATACACTACGAGTACTTATACTTTAAGATTTTACATTTTAGTATGTGGTCACGAACCTCTATGGACCTTGCCGATTTAGATCAGAGGCTACGTGCTAAGTGTGTCGGGAGAGGGGTATACGGTGCAGTTGAGGTATACGAGGAAGTCTTTCCATGGATCATACCTACAAGGCCTATATTCACCGGAGAAGGTACATACAGGTTAGTATCACACCAGTTCTATTCTATCATATCACATCATGCATATTATATTCAGATGCACCCTTGTTTGCTATTTTCTCAGTGTACGCTCCGGTAGTATGGGATGCCGGAGGGTTTGTTTTCACATGTATGTGTTCCTCGGGTGTATAGGCATCCATTGGGACTGTAGGTAGATTATATTACCGCTATCTTAGTGTAGTACTTTTTAGAAGCTTCTGATTATTGGTGGATTAGTAGATTCTATCTTGTTGTGGTTCTGATTATATGGACTTGATCATTGATGGGTTAGCGGGTTCTACCTCTTTGTAGCACTGACTAGTGGCCTCCCAATTATTTATGGTGTAGCTTGTTCTATACTAGCAAACAAGTGAAAACAAAACCCTTCGGCATCCCATACTACCGGAGCGTACAATTAACAAACAGCAAACAAGGGTGGTACCTCACACAGATGAATAATACGATGCCATGCTAAGTCAAGAGTGATAGTAGTACCGTATGTTACCCGCTTTCGGCGACCTATGAGGCCCAAAATACAGGATCCATGGAAGTTCACACTCGTATACCTCTACTACACCGTATACCCCCCCCTCCGGCACCCGCAGCTCGCAACCTCTGGTCTGGAATGGCAAGGTCCATGGAGGCCCCCGACCAACATACTAGATGCCTCACAATATCAAATCAATCCCCAAGTAAAGTTGTCTGGAAGGTATCCAGGTCTAAAACAGTAAGTCTAGCAGTTCTAGCACACGGCCCCGCCTAGGTATCCGGAAGCTGTAGTAAATAAGTCTAGCACTCGACCCTGTCGAGTCCAGTATAAGTGGAGTTAGTGATAAAATATCCTTTAAAACTCCCTTACCCCCAAGAAGACCCATTAAAACATTACCAAACCCTTTTTAGATCATTTTTATCGAAAACAGGTCCCCACGGGTCATACAAGGTTAAGAAAATCAGTCCCAGTAGGCCCGAAGCCAATACCATAGTAAAAATCAAGAAGAAATCCCCTTTATCTATATGCATGGTGAATGGCATACACAATCACAACAGTGGCCCCCAGCCCACAGATAACCTATCGGCACTGCACAGGCTCCAATCGCTCTACAGCACAGATAGCCAACATAATATCATGATAACGATGCCCGGGACTCACGGACACCACCGAATAACCCACCATGTATGGTCCAGAGTCAAACAAGGACACATAGGACCGTAAGGGTGATACTATCAACTACGAAGAATACTACACACAGCGGAGGAAAGAAATGAAGCGAATCATGGAAAAGCAGTCAAAGTTTATGGTACAAACCTAATAACCCAACCCAAGGATGCCAGCTAGTACAATTTTATCCGATATATGCTAAGTCTAGGTAGTTTAGACCGTAACCTACCTGTCGTCCGATGACAAGCTACTCGAACAACAACGTCCAAGCCCGAATCACTTCGAGAGATCCCTAATAATAATCAAACTATCACAAACATAAATAATACGTTAAAATGAGTCTAATGATACCCATATCACTACAATTGTAGCCTGGTCAAAATTTAAGTCAAAAAGCGAGCCTGCAAGGCCCACAACCCAAAACCAAACCAAAAATAAAAAGGAGCACGATGATCACTACCCTCCAAGGTGTGCATGCTCAGATTTTAGAGGGAAAATAGCCAAGGAATTGGCTCAAACCAGCCAGCCCACACAAGGAACAATTTGGGAATCAAAGGAGATAATTTGACGGATTAAAGAGGATAAAACTTACCAATTATGATGGAGGAACGATCAAGGCCACGGAATTAGCAACCCAAACACCCAGAATTGGTCAATTACCAAGTTTGTACGAGTTTGGAGCTGTCAACAATGGATAAAATTAGTTTTAAATGAAAGAGATGAAGTTGGAAAACTTATATACTGCTCAGGGGTCCTTCATTGCGATCGCGACAAGACCCCTCATGGTCGCGAAGACCACGCTGGCTAGACCATCGCGATCATGAAGGCTAGCTATGCAGTCACGAAGAACAAAGGGGAAGGGACTTCATTGCGGACGCGATAGGGGACATCGCGATCGCAAAGCACAGTGAACCAGACACTTTATTACGGTCATGACAATGAGTCTCGTGATCCCGATTAAGGCCTGAGGCCTGCACCTGCAACATCCATAAATCTGCAACTTTCTAAAACTCGACAGGGCATTTCAAGCACAATCGGAAATCGATATTCAAAAGCCAATAATTCTAACAGAGTGGAAACAATGTTCCAGACTCAACAAAATCGACGAAATTTCCATATGAGGTCATTTCAGAGAAATGTTGACCCAAGTCAATACTAACGAATAAGAACCTAAAGGCTCAAAATGAGCTCGGCTCACCTGGAACCCGAACAAGCCACCTTCCTAATCCAAACTCATCATTCTGGAGCTAATGGAATCGTCGGATTTTGAATCCGACACTTCGATCATCGAAAGCCACCCAAAGTTACACTTTCAACTCCAAATGGCCTGAAAATAGAGAAAATAACACAAAACCCACACCGAAAGTTCTCAGGCCTCAACTGAAGGTCCAACTAGACCAAACTCAATGTTTCAAAGCTAACAGATTTGTCAGAATTCAATTCCGAGCACGTTAGCTAAGAATATTGACTAAAGTCAATGATATTCTAAGTTAAAGCTCTAAAATGGGCAAATGGCCAAAATGACCAAACAAATGACTAGGGCACTAAACTACCGGTCTCAGCATGCCATAAATGACTTGGGACCGCTATAGGTAAGCTCTAATAGTACAATGAATGCGTAAACGCAAAGATGATCGGAAGAGTCATCACAAAATCCACTACTAAAAAGAATTTCGTCCTCAAAAGTCAAGAAAAAGGGAGTACCTGAAGGCTCGAAAAAATGCGGATACTGAGCACGCAACTCACTCTTGGTCTCCCAAGTAGCCTCCTCGACCAGAAGATGCCTCCACTGAACTTTCACAATTGGAATTTCC
This sequence comes from Jaltomata sinuosa, assembly GCA_003996215.1. NCBI lineage: Eukaryota > Viridiplantae > Streptophyta > Magnoliopsida > Solanales > Solanaceae > Jaltomata > Jaltomata sinuosa. Next base: position 26,107 of record QJPP01005995.1, on the reverse strand, counting down.
CTAGATCTCAATATCATGATACCTCTGGCCAGAATAGTTATCGGCTCCTCAACTAATGATAAACTCTCGTCAAACTAAACTGAATCCCAATGCAACACATGAGACTCATCTGGCATATACCAATGCAACATCGAGACATGAAAAATTAGGTGAACAACTAAAAACATTAGAGGCAAAGCTAACATGCAGGCAACACTACCAACCCTCTGTAGAATCTCAAATGGCCTAATAAACCGGGGGCTAAGCTTTCCCTGCCGACCAAATCTCATCACTCCCTTCATGGGAGATACTCGAAGGAAAACCAAGTCACCAACACTGAACTCCAAGGCACGAAGTCTACGATTAGCGTAGCTCTTCTGCCTACTCTGGGCTTCTCTAAGTCTGTCCTGAATCAAACAAACTCGGTCTAAGGAATCTCTAAGCAAGTCTGTACTCTGCGGTCTGACTCTAAACCATCAAACCAACCAATCGGCGATCTGCAATGCCTGCCATACAAGGCCTCAAAAGGTGTCATGTCGATGCTTGAATGAAAGATATTATTATAAGCATACTCGGCCAGGGGTACAAACTGATCCCATGAACCTCCAAAGTCAAGAATGCAGGCCCGAAGCATGTCCTCTAGGACCTGAATAGTCCTCTCAGATTGGCCATCTGTCTGAGGGTGGAAAGCAGTACTAAGCTGAACCTCTGTACCCAAATCTCGCTGAATAGCCCTCCAGAACTGAGATGTAAATTGAGTGTCGCGGTTTGAAATGATAAACACTGGGACCCCGTGCAACTGAACAATCTCACGAAGGTATATTTGGGCTAACCTCTCTGCACCAAAGTTTGAACTGGTAAGAAGTGGGCCGACTAAGTCAGTCGATCCACAATCACCCAAATGGAATCAAACCCACAAGAAGTACGAGGCTACCCAATAACAAAGTCCATAGTAATCCCTTCCCACTTCCACATAGGAATGGGGAGTCGCTACATGAAGCCACCCGATCTCATGTGCTCGAACTTAACCTACTGACAGTTCAAGCACCGAGATACAAACTCTGCTACGTCCCACTTCATACCACACCACTAATAACGCTGTCTCAAATCTCTATACATCTTTCTCATGCCAGGATGAATGGAGTATCTAGAACAATGTTCCTAAAGGAGTATCAACTAAATCAAATCACCAAACCTTGAAACACAAAGTCGGCCATCAAACCTCAGAATACCATCAGAACCTAATATACTCCGGGCAATTATTTCAATATTCTGATCACTAGTTTAGACCTGGATACACCTTGAGCAGTTATACTTTGAGATTTTGCATTTTAGTATGTGGTCACGGACCTCCATGCACCTTGCTGATCGGAACTAGGGGCTACGTGTTCAGTGTGCTAGAGGAGGGGTATATGGTGCAGTTGAGGTATACAGGGAAGTCCTTTCATGAATCCTACCTACTGGATTATAGGCGTTGGAGGAGGTACATACAGGGTTACTATCACACTGGTTCCATTCTATCATATCACATCATGCATATTATATTCAGATCCACCCTTGTTTGCTAGTTGCTCAGTGTACGCTTCGGTAGTATAGAATGCTGGAGGGTTTATTATCACTTGTATGTGTTCCTCGGGTGTATGAGCGCCCGTTGGGACCTTTGGTAGATTATATTACTGCTATCTTAGTGTAGTACTTATTAGAAGCTTTAGATTATTAGTGGAACAGTTGATTCTATCTTGTTATGGTTCTAATTTTATGAACTTGATCATTGATGGGTTAGCGGGCTCTACCTCTTTGTGGTACTGACTAGTGGGCTCCCGGTTATTTGTGGTGCTTGTTCTATCCTAGGGTTGTACTTGCGATATATTGTTCTGATTGTTCTTGTCTTTAGAGTTGTTTTATTAGCATGAATTGGTTAGAATTATTGTTTTGAGCATGATTATGTTGTTTGCCTTTCTTTTCTTCCTTTTCTTTTATTGAGGTTACCAATATGCCGCCCTTCTTCTTTAACCCTCTCTTTATATATATATTGTTTTTTCAAGGACCCCAAGTGTGTTCTCTTTTCCTTCACTTATGTTCTGTGTCATATATATCTTTTGTGCTAGCATAGTGTGCTTGTATTCTCTTTGTCTTCTATCCATGCTAGCTTCCATATGCTTTCTCCTATTGCTTTTGTGACTGCTTTCTTGATTATCTGCTATCTACTACTTTTATAGCTTATATGCGCTCAGTCGGCCTATGATGCCTACCGGTACCTGTTGCTTTGCAATTGGTGCTCATACTACACTTCTACATCTTTTGGGTGCAGATCCTAGTGTGAGATTTCGTCGTCGATCACGTGGATTCTCGTGCAGCTTTTAGATATTTGAGACTAGGGTGATCTCTTGTCGACCGAGGCTTGGCCATAGCTCATCTTTTGTCACTGCTACTCTTTATTTTTTCGGAGATAATTGTATATTCTTTTTTGTTATCTCTAGTACTTTGTATTCTATTAGAGTCTCACGTACTATCGATACCAGGTCGTGGGATAGTTTAGTTTCCTTATGTATATATTTATGTTATTTTCCCTTTTGCATTGTGGTTTTATATCTGCTTCTGCTTATTTCTGCTTATTGTGCATGCTTACTTAGGTAGCAGCCCATTACTAACCATTCTTGGCTACGAAAATTGGTTTGCCTACTGGGGGGTTGTAGGTGCCATCATGACCTGGGAAATCGAGTCGTGATTGCTTCGTATCAGAGCTATAGGTTCATTGGTTTCATTGGTACAAGAGCAAGTGTCTAAGTAGAGTCTCACAGATCGGTATGATAATATTTGTATCCTATCTGCGAGAGGCCACAGGGCATTATTAGGAAAAGTTCCATATTCTTGGCTCCTTATCGTGAGTTCTAGGCTCTATCAACTTCTAAACTTTATTGTTTTCTATTCCTTCTTAGATGCTTAGGACGAGTACGACAGCGGGTGACGATGAGGCTTCTGCGCCTATTTCTTCAGTGCTTCCGCCAATGCTAGGATTTCAGAGTGAGAGTAGACTACATCAGCTAGGGGGTTTAAGGCCAGCGCAGCCTCAAAAGGATATATGGCTACCCTAGTTCTTCAGGACACTGTGGCTAGGACTCCAATTCTTCCAGAGGGTGTATCAGTACCACAGGTAGGGGAAGTACCCGGTTCATCAAGTGGTGCTTCAGTTAGGTTTGAGGTTCCAGGTCTTTAGCAGGGTTCTATGTTGGTATTGGAGTATGAGGCAAGGTTTCATGAGGTGGTTAGGCGTACTTCTAGGACTGTGCCTACAGAGTTTGAGAGAGTTTAGGGTTTTGTTGGAGGATTGATATAACCACTTCGTTTGGCGACAGAGCACTTGGTGACAGTTGGGACTACCTTTCTTCAGGTAGTTGATCATGCTTGGGCAATAGAAGGGTAATATCGTGAGGCTTATGGAGTTAGTGCTAACAGGCTTCATTGTCAGGGTAGTTTCTGAGGTTCTCAGCCTCTAGGTAGGGTATTTTATAGCAGAGATTGTTTCCATTGCTTCCTGTCTAGCAGGCTAGTTTTATTGACTCCACAGGTTTCAGAGGGTGGTTGTGCGGAGCATGTTGAGCAGAGTAGACATGGTGCATGTCAGGTTTCCCAGGGTTTGCATTCAAGGCGTGTAGGTTGGGGTGGCTGTTGCGTCCTAACGCACACACAAGTGTATGCGATTGTACAAGTAATATAGGATTATAAGTCCAGATGTCGTACCCACATGGACTTATTGATTATCTATTTTACTAAATTAAACTAGTTCTAATTATTTATTCAAGCGTAAAAACTCAAAGGAGAATTTATAATTAACTAATCTAGAAATAAAAAGAAGAAGTTAACTAATGAACAATTAACCAACAAAGAGCAGATTTTCATATAATCAATGTGATGAAATGATCTAGGACTATGGATTCGCTAACAATCATGTTGAGTAAGAAATTTCATCGACTTGTTTATTTATCTAGTTGTTGATTTCGGGGTTGATTTTACAACTATGGTCTCTCGAGCCTCTAGTTGCCTATCCAAAATAGCATCACAACTACATCGTTGAGCGCGGATGTGACATCTTATTCCAAATGCTTTTATATATCTTTCTTTGTAAACCAAACAAGGAGTTTTAGGTATATTCCTATCGTAGTCGCTAACATACCCTTTACGTTAAAAAAGAGAGGTCTTGCTCCCTATATTCTTCATTCTATCCCAATGATTCTTCTCTCGAGTTCACAAAGAGATTATAGATTTATTTTAATGGTTGCTAAGAATTAAAATAGTAAGTACAAGAATTTAAGAACAACTAATATGATAAACAAATAATCGAATCAATTGTCTACTAAACAATCATGTAGTTGGCTACCATAATCCTAGAACGAGAAGTTTAACTCCACATAGACATGGAGCAATTACAATAAATCATTCAAAGAAAAAGGTAAAAATAAATAATAAAGGAGAAGAAAAGATGAAACCAATATTCTCCGGCCTCCACGGCGGCTCCTAGCTCTTCGTAGGTCAAAAATTGGGTAAAAATCGTGATTGAGAATGTATTTATAAAGTATGAGGAAAATAACCACTTTTCCTACTTAGATTTCGAGTAGAAAAAAGCTAGAAATTTTTTGGGTTTGGGGCTGGGGCGACGCGCCACCAATGCGCCAGCCATACCCCACAGTAGTTTAGGGGCTGGGGCAAAGTGCCACCAATGCGCCAGCCACACTCATCAGTAGTTTAGGGGCAGTTGAGGTATACGAGGAAGTCTTTCCATGGATCATACCTACTGGGCCTATATGCACTAGAGGAGGTACATACATGGTTACTATAACACCAGTTCTATTCTATCATATCACATCATGCATATTGTATTTGGATCCACCCTTGTTTGCTATTAATCAGTGTACGCTCTGGTAGTATGGGATGCCGGAGGGTTTGTTTTCACATATATGTGTTCCTCAGGTGTATAGGCATCCATTGGGACTGTAGGTAGATTATATTACTGCTATCTTAGTGTAGTACTTTTTAGAAGCTTCAGATTATTGGTGGATTAGTAGATTCTATCTTGTTATGGTTCTGATTATATGAACTTGATCATTGATGGGTTAGCGGGTTCTACCTCTTTGTGGCACTGACCAGTGGCCTCCCAGTAATTTATGGTGTAGCTTGTTCTGTACTAGGGTTGTACTTGCGAGATTGTGTTCCGATTGTTCTTGTCTTTAGAGTGGTGTTATTAGCTTGAATTGGTTAGAATTATTATTTTGAGCATGATTATGTTGTTTGCCTTCCTTTTCTTCCTTCTCTTTTATTGAGGTTACCAGTATACCGCCCTTCTTCTTAAACCCTCTCTTTATATATATATTGTTGTTGCAAGGACCCCAAGTGCATTCTCCTTTCCTTCACTTCTGTTTCGTGTTATATATATCTTCTATGCTAGCATAGTGTGCTTGTATTCTCTTTGTCTTCTATCCGTGCTAGTTTCCATGTGCTTTCTTCTATTGCTTCTGTGACTGCTTTCTTGATTATCTTCTATTTACTGCTTTTATATCTTATATACGCTCAATCGGCCTATGATGCCTACTGGGTATCCGTTGCTTTGCAGTTGGTGCTCATAATATACTTCTGCTTCTTTCTGGTGCAGATCCTAGTATGAGCTTTCATTGTTGACCGCGTGCATTCTCGTGTAGCTTTTGGATATTCGAGACTAGGGTAATCTCTTGTAGACCGTGGCTTGGCCATATCTCATCTTTTGGCGCTGCTACTCTTTATTTGTTCGGAGACAATTGTATATTCTATTTTATTAGCTCTAGTATATTGTATTCTATTAGAGACTCATGTACTATTGATATGAGGTCGTGGGTTGATTTAGTTTCATTATGTATATATTCAGGATGTTTTCCCTTTCGCGTTGTGGTTTTATCTGCTTTCGCTTATTTCTTCTTATTGTGCGTTCTTACTTAGATAGTAGCCCATTACTAACCGTTCCGAGATATGGGGATTGGTTCGCCTACTGGGGGGCTGTAGGTGCCATCATGACCTGAGAAATCGGGTCATGACATCAAAATAAGCATAAGTGAAAGTTTCTAAAAGCAGTCCATAATAGAAGACCTACAACTATAATAGACATCCTAGAATAGATTCTTTTTCTCTAAAATTAAATTGTATTCAAATGCGTTAGACGAAACAACCAAACAAATTGAAAGCTACATTCCCTCTATATTTTCTATTTCTATACTGCCAAACCATGTTCGAAATCTATGTCAAATTCCATTAGGGATTAATAGAAATGGTGTAAAAGCATCTAACTCACTGATTCAGTTTAATATAAAAATCTAAAAAGATCCTTGGAGTTACCGGTAAAGTTGTTGCCATGTGATCTGGCCAAAAAGCTATACCTATCTGAGATCGAGATGCTACAAAAATAACAACAAAAGAAATATTTAAAAATAATTAGATTTGCGGTATATATTATAAAGAAGACATGAGACAACCTAAATTTACCGGAAAGCTATACCTATCTGAGATCGAGATGATACAAAAACAATAATAAATTATTTAAAATCAATTAGATTTATAGCACATATTGTAGAGAAGACATGAGATAGTCTAAATTTGCAACACATATTATAAAGAATACATGAGATAGTCTAAATTTACAGAAAAGCTATATTTATCTAAAATCGAGATGATACAAAAAATAAGTCAATCAGATTTGTGGACACAAAAATTGAAACCCATAAATATTAAAATTTTCTTGGATACAAATACATGCTATACATTACAAAAGAAAGTTATGAACAAAGCAACATATATATACATACAATTTACATGCGCAACAGAAAAGGTTTGCAACTTTATATAATTAGAAAACATTAAAGTATTTTAATTGGGCTATGAAAAAAATGTGTATAAGTTAAATTTTTAATTGATTAGAAAATTTAGATTTTAGGACTGGACTTGGTATGTAATTCAAATAAGTGAAATTCTAATAATCAAGTTTTAATTGATTTCAAAGTTCTAAATAATAGAATAATAATAACTCAAATAAAAAAAATTCAGTATATAATATTTAGTCCCATATATTTAAGAGTAAAATTCAGCACACAATATTTAGTTTGTTAAAAAATATAATTCTAAGAAAGAAAAAAATATAATAGAGAGGGAGAAAAGTTCTTATTTCTCTTGAGAGATGTGTTGAGGGATTTAGGGATAAATTACAATGAAGGAAACCCCTTTATTTATAGGGAAAACTAACTTGGTCCCAAACTTAGGGTTCCTAACTTTTCTCCAAAGAAACCGAAAAGATAACATTCATTATAATAATAATACTTTATAACTGTCACGACCCGATTTCTCGGTAATGATGGCACCTACAACCCCCAGTAGGTGAATCAATCCCCGTAGCCTGGAACGGTCAGTAATGGGCTACAATCTAACAATCTAAGCAGAAGAACAGTTTAATAAGCGGAAGCAAGGGAACAAGATGAAGAAAATAGATAATAGGAATAATATGTACAATGCAGAAGCTAAACCAAACCCAAAACCTGGTATCATAGTGTATAAGAGCCGAATTTACATAAGGAGTACAAAGGTCCAAAATAACATATACATCATGTCTCCGAAGCTTAGAGAGTACAAATATACAAAAGACAAACTAAAGTCAAGCTCCGATCGCCAAGAGCTCACCCTCAGTCCGGAATATCACAAAAGCAGCTCCTCGCACGAGTCTCCATGAGCTAACGGTGGTGGCCCACACTAAGATCTGCACCTGAAGATGCAGAGTGTAGTATGAGCACCAAATGCGAAGCATAAAGTACCCAGTAGGTATCATAGGCCTTCTGGGCACATATAAGATAAAAGCATAGTAACAGACAGAATAGAAGCAAGTAGTCACGGAAATCAACGAAAAGTACACAGGAACTAGCCCATAGGGAAGACAACCGAAACAACATGCAAAGCTAGCAAATAGAATATATACACAATCGGCACAGGTCATAGTAAGAGATGACGCACCTGGGGTCCTCGCAAAAATGGTATATATATATATAAGTTTTAAGAAGTGGACAGTATAACGGTAACCTCAAGTATAAGGAAAGGGAGAGAAGAGTAAAGGTAGACATGCTCAGAAAACAAGAATCAATAACCAAACTAATCATATCACTCTCAAAACCTAAACTAACAACGTTGCAGTATAATATCTCAAAATCATAACCGTGACAGGGGGTAGTATCATGATAAAGTAACAAGAGACTACCTACAGTCCCCCGGCTACCCATACAACCGAGGAATCCAAACAAATGAAAACAAAACCCTCCGGCAACCCATACTACCAGAGCGTACAATCAACAAACAGCAAACAAGGGTGGTACCTCACACAGATGAATGATATGAGGTCATGCTAAGTCAAGAGAGATAGTAGTATCGTATGTTACCCTCTTCCAGCGACCTATGAGGCCCAGAAGTCATGATCCATGGAAGGTCACACCCGTATACCCCTACTACACCATATACCCCCCACCCCCTCCGTCACTCACAGCTCGCAGCCTTTGGTCCAAAATGGCAAGGTCCATGGAGGCCCCCGACCAACATACTAGATGCCCCGCAATCTCAAATCAATCCCCAAGTAAAGTTGTCTGGAAGGTATCCAGGTCTAAAACAGTAAGTCCAGCAATTCTATCACACGGCCCCGCCTAGTCCACCATCACCCCGGAAGCTGTAGTAAATAAGTCTAGCACTCGACCCCATCAAGTCAGTATAAGTGGATCTAGTGATAAAATATCCTTTAAAACTCCCTTACCCCAAAGAAGACCCATTAAAACGTTACCAAACCCTTTTTAGATCAATTTTACCGAAAACAAGTCCCACGGGTCATGCAAGGTTTAGAAAATCAGTCCCAGTATGCCCGACGCCAAAACCATAGTAAAAATCAAGAAGAAATCTCCTCTATCTATATGCATGGTGAATGGCATACACAATCACAATAGTGGCCCCCGGCCTACAGATAACCTATCGACCCTGCACAGGCTCCAATCGCTCTACAGCACAGATAGCCAGCATAATATCATGATAACGATGCCCAGGACTCACGGGCACCCTCGAATAACCCACCATCTATGGTCCAGAGTCAAACAAGGCCACACAGGACCGTAAGGGTGATACTATCAACTATGAAGAATACTACACACAGCGGAGGAAAGAATTGAAGCGAATCATGGAAAAGCAGTCAAAGTATGTGGTACCAACCTAATAACCCAACCCAAGGATGCCAGCTAGCACAATTTTATCTGATATATGCTAAGTCTAGGGAGTTTAGACTGTAACTTACTTGTCGTCCGACGACAAGCTTCCCGAACAACAACATCCAAGCCTGAATCGCTCCAAGAGATCCCGAATGATAATCCAACTATCACAAACATAAATAATACGTTAAAATGAGTCTAACGATAATCATATCGCTACAATTGCAGCCGGGTGGAAATTTGGGTCAAAAGTGAGCTCGCGGGTCCCACAACCCGAAACCAAACCAAAAATGAAAAGGAGCACGATGATCACTACCCTCCAAGGTGTGCATGCTCAGATTGTAGAGGGAAAATAGCCAAGGAATTGGCTCAAACCAGCCAGCCCACACAAGGAACAATTTGGGATTCAAAGGAGATGATTTGACGGATTAAAGCGGATAAAACTTACCAATTATGATGGAGGAACGATCAAGGCCAAGGAATCAGCAACCCAACACCCAGAATTGGTCAATTACCGAGTTTGTACAAGTTTTGAGCTGTCACGAATGGATAAAATGAGTTTTGAATGAAAGAGACGAAGTAGGAAAACTTATATACTGCGCAGGGGTCCTTCATCGCGATCACGATGGGACCCCTCGCGGTCGCGAAGAGCACGCTAGCTAGACAATCGCGATCGCAAAGGCTAGCCATGCGGTCGAGAAGAACAAAGGGGAAGGGACTTCATTGAAGTCACGACAGGGGATATCACGATCGCAAAGCACAGTGAACCAGGCACTTCATCGCGGTCGCGACAAGGAGTCTCGCGATCTCGATTAAGGCCTGAGTCCTGCACCTGCAACATCCAGAAACCTACAACTTTCAAAAACTTGATAGGGCATTCTGGGCACAATCGGAAACTGATATTCAAAAACAAATAATGCTAACAGAGTGGAAAAAATGTTCTGGACTCAACGAAATTGATGAAATTTCCATATGAGGTCATTTCGGAGAGGTCATTTCGGAGAAATGTTGACCCAAGTCAATACTAATGAATAAGAACCCAAAGGCTCGAAATGAGCCTGGCTCACCCGAAATGCGAACCAACCACCTTCCCAATCCAAACTCATCATTCTGGAGCTAATGGAATTGTCGAATTTTGAATCAGACACTCCGATCATCGAAATCCACCCAAAGTTACACTTTTAACTCCAAATGGCCTGAAAACAGAGAAAACAACACAAAACCATCACTGAAAGTTCTCAGGCCTTAATTGAAGGACCAACTAGAACAAACTCAACGTTCTGGAGCTAACGGATTTGTCAAAATTCAATTCCGAGCACGTTAGCTAAGAATGTTGACTAAAGTGAATGATATTCTAAGTTAAAGCTCTAAAATGGCAAATGGCCAAAATGACCAAACGAACGACCAGGGCACTGAACTAACGGTCCCAGCAAGCCATAAATGACTTGGGGATGCTACAGGTAAGCTCTAACAATACAATGAATGAGTAAACGCGAAGATAACCGGAAGGGTCATCACAACATCCACTACTAAAAAGACTTTCATCCTCGAAAGTCAAGAAGAAGGAAGTACTTGAAGGCTTGAAAAACTGTGGATACTGAGCACGTAACTCACTCTCGGTCTCCAAAGTAGCCTCCTCAACCGGATAATGCCTCCACTAAACTGTCACAATCGGAATTTCCCTAGATCTCAATCTCCTGATACCTCTGGCCAGAATAGCTATCGGCTCATCAACTAATGATAAACTCTCGTCTAACTGAACTGAATCCCAATGCAACACATGAGACTTATCTAGCATGTACCGGCACAACATCGAGACATGAAAAACTGGGTAAATAGCTGAAAACATCAAAGGCAATGCTAACATGTAGGCAACACTACCAACCTTCTATAGAATCTCAAACGGCCTAATAAACCTGGGGCTAAGCTTGCCCTGCCGACCAAATCTCATCACGCCCTTCATGGGAGATACTCGAAGGAAAAACAAGTCACCAAAACTGTACTCCAAGGCACAAAGTCTACGATTAGCGTAGTTCTTCTGCCTACTCTGGCTGCTCTAAGTCTGTCCTGAATCAAACAAACTCGGTCTAAGGAATATCTAAGCAAGTTTGTACTCTGCGGTCTGGACTCTAAACCATCAAACCAACCAATCGGCGATCTGCAACACCTTCTATACAAGGCCTAGAAAGGTGCCATGTCGATGCTCAAATGAAAGCTATTATTATAAGCATACTCGTCCAGGGGCACAAACTGATTTCATCAACCTCAACAGTCTAGAATACATGCCCGAAGCATGTCCTCGAGGACCTGAATAGTCTTCTCGGACTGGCCATCTGTCTGAGGGTGGAAAGCAGTACTAAGCTGAACCTCTGTACCCAAATCCCACTGAATAGCCCTCCAGAACTGAGATGTGAACTGAGTGTCGCGGTCTGAAATGATAGATGCTGGGACCCCATGCAACTGAATAATCTCACGAAGGTAGATCTGGGCTAACCTCTCTGCACCATAAGAAGTCTTAACCGGTAAGATGTAGGCCGACTAAGTTAGCCGATCCACAATTACCCAAATGGAATCAAACCCACGAGAAGTATGAGGCAACTCAATAACGAAGTCCATAGTAATCCTTTCCCACTTCCACTCAGGAATGGGGAGTCGCTGTATCAAGTCACCTGGTCTCATATGCTCTAACTTAACCTACTGACAGTTCAAGCATCGAGATACAAACTCTGCTATGTCCCGCTTCATACCACACCACCAGTAAAGCTATCTCAAATCTCTATACATCTTCGCTGTGCCAGGATGAATGGAGTATCTAGAACAATGTGCCTCATGGAGTATCAACTACATCAAATCACATACCCTTGAAACACAAAGTCGGCCATCAAACCTCAGAATACCTTCAGAACCCAAAGTAGCCAGGCTGGCCTCACCTCGAACTACCTAATCACGAAGGTCACACAAACTCTAATCCTCAAACTGTCGGCTCTGAACCTGACCTACTAGAGTAGAACAGACCTCAACACTGGTAAGAACTTTGCTAGGATCTGACAAGTCAAGCATAACTAATCGGTTAGCCAAAGACTGGATGTCCAAGGCCAACGGTCTTTCAGAAACTAAAAGTGAAGCTAGGCTGACCATACTCACTACCTTCTAACTCAAGGCATCCACTACAATATTTGTCTTGCCAGGATTGTATAGAATAGTGAAATTATAGTCCTTCAATAGCTCAATCCATCTCCTCTGCCTCGAGTTCAGCTCCTGCTGACTCGTAATGTACTAAAGACTATGGTGATCGGTGAATATCTCACAGTGAACTCCATATAAGTAGTGCCTCCAGATCTTGAGCACGAAGGCTACCGCCGCCAACTCTAAGTCATTAGTGGGGTAGTTGCACTCATGAACCTTCAGCTGCCTCAATGAATATGCTATTACCCAACCCTGCTACATCAACACACAACCAAACCGACCCCTAAAACATCACAATACACGGAGAAACTCTGACCCTCAACCGGCAAAGTCAGAACTGGAGCTGAAGTCAATAATGCCTTAAACCTCTGAAAGTTATCCTCGCACTGATCCGACAACTGGAATGGAACATCCTTCCTAGTTAGCATAATCAAGGGTGCTACTATAGAAGAAAATCCCTCAATGAACCGTCTGTAGTACCCGGCTAAACCAACAAAGCTGTGAACCACGGTAGGAGTAGTAGGTCTAGGCCAATCATGAACTACAGAAATCTTACCCGGATCAACCCTAACCCCATCCTTAGAAACCACGTATCCTAGGAATGCAACTGACTAAAGCCAAAACTCACACTTTGAGAACTTGGCATAAAGCCGATGATCTCTCAAAGTATGAAGTACAGTCCTCAAGTGTTGCTCATGCTCGCCCCTACTCCTCGAGTATATCACAATGTCATCAAGGAAGACTATCATGAACATATCCATGTACGGGCTAAGCACCCTATGCATCAAATCCATAAAGGTTGTGGGGGAATTAGTCAACCCAAAAGACATCACCAGGAACTCATAATGGCCATAACGTGTCCTGAATGCTATCTAAGGGATGTCCTCCACCCTAATCCTAAACTGATGGTAGCCAGACCTCAAATCAATCTTCGAAAACACGGCTGAACCTTGGAGCTGATCAAACAAGTCATCAATCCTCGATATCGAATACCTATTCTTCACTGTCACCTTATTCAGTTGTCGATAATCAATATACATCCTCATCGACCTATCCTTCTTCTTCACGAAGAGGACAGGAGCACCCCAAGGCAACACACTCGGTCTAATGAACCCCTTAGCTAACAAGCCTGGAGCTGCTCCTTAAGCTCTCTCAACTCAGCAGGAGCCATATGGTAAGGAGGAATAGAAATGGGCCTGGTGCCCGGCTCTAACTCAATGGCAAAATTAACATCTCTCTTAGGTGGAAGGCATGACGGGTCAGTAGGAACACATCTAAGAAGTCTCTAACCATAGGAATAGACTCAGGAGACGAAGGGTCAGCACTAGCATCTTGGAGATATGCTAGATAAGCTAAACATCCGTTAGACATCAACTTCCTAGCTCGTAGACAAGAGATGATCCCAGACGGTGCATGGCTAACAGAACCCTGCCACATAACTGGGGATACACCGGGCACGGCTATGGTAACGGTCTTGGCATAACAATCAAAAACTGCACGATGAGGGGATAACCAGTCCATGCCCAGTATCACATCAAAATCTAACATATCAAGGATCATCAAATCACCCCAAATCTCCAAATCACCAACAGATATCACATAGGATATCACAATCTGATCCACTACTAAAAAATCTCCTACTGGGGTCGAAACAGAAATAGGCACAGATAATGGCTCACTAGCTAACCCCAAACAAGGAAGAAAGTAGGCAGATATATATGAACAAGTGGATCCAGGATCAAATAAATTCATAGAAGACTGATGGCACATAGAAATCGTACATGTAATCATGGTATCCGAGGTCTCTGCCTCCGATCTCCCAGGGACTGAATTGAATTGACGACAACCCCCACCTGCCCGACCGCTATCCCTACCACCTGCTCTGCCATATGGAGCACCACCTATACCCTAACAACCACCTCCTCGAGCCAGTGGCTGAACTGAGCGAATAGGCTAAGCCGGCAGAGCGGCTGGCTGAACTGTACCCTGCTGGGGGAAATCTCTAGCAAAATGTCCACTAACTCCACACTCATAACAGGCTGTACTCCGCTGGGGGCAATCTCTAGAAAAATGACTGCTGACTCCACACTCAAAGCACGGCCCTGGCGGCCCACCCTGTCAAGATAAACCCACTAAACCTGTATGGCCACCCCGGCCTGATGCCCCAAAAGTAGTACCTCTCACAAACTGACTACTGTGATCACGCTGACTGCTCTGACCCTACTCAAACTGAGAACAAGAAGCCTAAAATGACACATGAACCGGTCGACTGGTCTGACCCTGATGTTGTTTTGGCTGATAACCCCGTCCTCACTGGCCTAAACCTCTACCACCATTTTTGGAACCACTAAAGACACCTGATATTGAGGCCTCTTATCTCTGGTCCCGTGTCATGATGATGTGAATCCTCTAGAGTATGAGCATAGTCTTCAATGGCTTGGAAAGACCGACCAATAGCAACTAATATCTCTGCGAGCACTCTAAACTCTCTCCATAGTCCCCAAACAAATCTACGGATCTTGTCAGCCTCAGTAGGCATAATCATGGCCCCAAAGGGAGCAAGCTGATGGAAATGAGTCTCATACTCTGAGACAGACATAGAATCCTCAAAAAGTCTAGTGAAATCCTCTCTCTGATGCTCCCTATCGCTCTATGGCAAGAACTTGGCCATAAAGGCCTCATAGAACTCGGACCAATTCAACTGAGGTGATGTAGAAGGTCTGCAAACAACTTGAGCCCTCCACCATAACTTAGCTAGGCCCTCCAGCAGATATGTAGTATATCCAACTCCGTGAGTCTCTAGCAGTCCCAGATGGTGTAACATCTCCTCACAAATAGTAATGAATTCATATGGGTCCTGACCCGGCATACCAGCAAATCTTGGTGGTGCTAATCTCAAGAACCTACCCAACGCCTTCTGCTCCCCATCTGTCATAGTTGGGCGAGGATCAAGAGGTTGTGGAGCCATAGTAGCAGGCTGCACTCCAAAACTCTGAAAACCTAGGGCTTCCCCCTAAGTGGGTGTCTGTGCTACCTCAGAAGGTCTCTCCCCAATCATACCCAAAAGCTAAACAAGTTAACCCCTAATATCCGAAGACTGAGCTGGGGCTGAAGCTGGCACAGAAACATGTGTTGGAATTGGTAATGGAGCTAGTGGTACCTGGGCTATCCCCGGATCCACGTGTTGTTGCTCAAGAACAAACTCGGGATCATAGTTATACTCGGGCTCTACCTCAACTCTAGTAGCTCTAGCAAGTGTCGCTACTCTGGGGAATCCACGACCCCTACCTCTACCCTTGTGACCACTTTGACCCCTAGCTGGAGTCATAGGTACAGGGGTAGGAGGCTCTCCTCTGCTAGAAGCTGAAGATCTTGTACGAACCATCTGCGGAAGAGTGAACCAGAGTAAGTGAGATTTCCAGAAACTTTCAAGGATACTACGCATGAGATAGAAACAAAAAAAAGTCTATTTTTTCCTAAGATGTCAATATAGCCTCCCGAAGATTGAGTATGGACGTCTCCACCCCAATCCACAGGACTCTACTAGACATTGTCTCCTATACGGATGAAACCGGTGAACCTAGAGCTCTGGTACCAAGCTGTAATGACCCGATTTCTCAGTCATGATGGAACCTACAACCCTCCAGTAGGTGAACCAATCTCTATAGCCTGAAACGTCAGTAATGGGCTACTATCTAACAATCTAAGCAGAAGAATAGTTTAATAAGTGAAAGCATCGGAACAAGATGAACAAAATAGATAACAGGAATAATATGTACAATGCGGAAGGTAAACCAAACCCAAAACCTGGTATCATAGTGTATAAGAGTTGGATCTACATAAGGAGTACAAGGGTCCAAAATAACATATACATCATGTCTCCGAAAATAAGAGAGTAAAAATATACAAAATACAAACTAAAGTCAAGCTCTGGTCGCCAAGAGCTCACCCTCAGTCCAGAATATCACAAATGCAGCTCCTCACACGAGTCTCCATAAGCTAACGGCGATGGCCCAGACTAGGATCTGCACCAGAAGAGGCAGAGTGCAGTATGAGCACTAAATGCGAAGCATAAGGTACCCAGTAGGTATCATAGGCCGACTGGGCACATATAAGATAAAAGCATAGTAACAGACGGAATAGAATAAAATAGTCACAGAAATCAATGAAAAGTGCACAGGAACTAGACTAGAGGGAAGACAACAGAAACAACATGCAAGGCTAGCAAGTAGAATATATACACACCTGGCATAGGTCATAGTAAGAGACGACGCACCTGGGATCCTCACAAAAATGGTATATATACATATAGGTTTTATGAAGTGGATGGTATACCGGTAACCTCAAGTATAAGGAAAGGGAGAGAAGAGTAAAGATAGACATGCTCGGAAAATAACCAAGCTAATCATATCACTCTCAAAACCAGAACTAACAAAGTTGTAGTATAATATCTCAAAATCATAACCGTGACAGGGGGTATTATCATGATAAAGTAACAAGAGTCTACCTACAGTCCCCCGGCCGCCCATATAACTGAGGAACGTAAACAAGTAAAAACAAAACCCTCTGGCATCCCATACTATCAGAGCGTACAATCAACAAATAGCAAATAAGGGTGGTACCTCACACAGATGAATGATATGATGCCATGCTAAATCAAGAGTGATAGTAGTACTTTATGTTACCCGCTTCCGGCGACCTATGAGGCCCAGAAGATAGGATCCATGAAAGGTCACACCTGTATACCCCTACTACACCGTAAACCCCCTCCCCCCTCCCCATCTGGCACCCGCAGCTTGCAGCCTCTGGTCCAGAATGGCAAGGTCCATGAAGGCCCCTGACCAACATACTAGATGCCCCGCAATCTCAAATCAATCCCAAAGTAAAGCTGCCTGGAAGGTATCCAGGTCTAAAATAGTAAGTCCAACAGTTCTAGCACACAGCCCTGCCTAGTCCAGCATCACTCCGAAAGCTGTGGTAAACAAGTCCAGCACTCGACCCCATCGAGTCCTGTTTAAGTAGTGCTAGTGATAAAATATCCTTTAAAACTCCCTTACCCCCAAGAAGACCCATTAAAAGTTTACCAAACCCTTTTTAGATCATTTTTACAAAAAATGGGCCCCACAAGCTATGCAAGGTTTAGAAAATCAGTCCAAGTAGACCCAAAGCCAAAACCATAGTAAAAATCAAGAAGAAATCCCCTCTATCTATATGCATGGTGAATGGAATACACAATCACAACAGTGCCCTCGGCCCATAGATAACCTATCGGCCCTACACAAGCTCCAATCGCTCTACAACATAGATAGCCAGCATAATATCACAATAACGATGCCCGAGACTCACAGGCACCCCCAAATAACCCACCATCTATGTTACAGAGTCAAACAAGGCCACACAAGACCATAAGGGTGATACTATCAACTACGAAGAATACTACACACAGCGGAGGAAAGAAATGAAGTAAATCATGGAAAAGCAGTCAAAGTCTGTGGTACCAACCTAATAACCCAACCCAAGGATGTCAGCTAGTACAATTTTATCCGATATATGCTAAGTCTAGGGATTTTAGATCATAACTTACCTGTCGTCCGATGACAAGCTGCCCAAACAACAACGTCCAAGCCTGAATCACTCCGAGAGATTCCGAATGATAATCAAACTATCACAAACATAAATAATACATTAAAATGAGTCTAACGATACCTATATTGCTACAATTGTAGCCGGGTCAAAATTTGAGTCAAAAGTGGGCCTGCAGGGCCTATAACCTAAAACCAAAAATGGAAAGGAGCACGATGATCACTACCTTCCAAGGTGTGCATGCTCAGATTTTAGAGGAAAAATGGCCAAGGAATTGGATCAAACCAGCCATCCCACACAAGGAACAATTTGGGAATCAAAGGAGATAATTTGACGGATTAAAGCGGATAAAACTTACCAATTATGATGGAGGAACGATCAAGGCCAAGGAATTAGCAACCCAATACCCAGAATTGGTCAATAACCGAGTTTGGAGTTGTCAACAATGGAGAAAATGAGTTTTGAATGAAAGAGACGAAGTTGAAAAACGTATATACTGCTCAGGGGTCCTTCATCGCGATCGTGAAGGGACCCCTCGCGGTAGCGAAGACCACATTGGCTAGACCATAGCGATCACAAAGGCTAGCCACGCGGTCGTGAAGAATAAAGGGGAAGGGACTTCATCGCGGTCGCGACATGGGACGTCGCGATTGCAAAGAACACCAAACCAGGCACTTCATCGTGGTTGCGACAAGGAGTCTAGTGATCCCGATTAAGGCCTAAGGCCTGCACCTGCAACATTCAAAAATTTGCAACTTTCCAAAACTCGACGGGGCATTGCGGGCACAATCAAAAACCGATATTCAAAAACCAATAATGCTAACAGAGTGGAAACGACATTCCTGACTCAATGGAATCAACGAAACTTCCATACAAGTTTGTTTAAGAGAAATGTTGACCCAAGTCAACATTAACTAATAAGAACACAAAAGTTCAAAATGATCCCGACTCACTCGGAACCCAACCCAACCACCTTTCTAACCCAAACTCATCATTCTGGAGCTGTGGAATCATCGGATTTTGAATGCGACACTCCGATCATCAACATCCACCCAAAGTTACACTTTTAACTCCAAATGGCCGAAAAACAGAGAAAATAATACAAAACCCACACCAGAAGTTCTCAGGCCCCAACTGGAGGTCCAACTAGATCAAACTCAACGTTTCAGAGCTAACAGAACTATCAGAATTCAATTTCGAGCACGTTAGCTAAGAATGTCAACTAAAGTCAATGATATTCTAAGTTAAAGATCTAAAACAGTCAAATGGCCAAAACAACCAAACGAACGACCAGGGCACCGAACTACCAGTCCCAGCAAGCCATAAATGACTTGGGGCTGCTATAAATAAGCCCTAACAGTAAAATGAATGCGTAAATAAGAAGATGACCGGAAGTGTCATCACAATAACATTCTCCCTTGAATTTCTATTTGATTGATAATGTGCCTCCTTAAAACCTTACAAGAAAAAATCCAGTGAAAAAAAATTCTAGTGAAGGAAAAAGAGTATACATATCTAATAATATGCATTTTAGCTGCCTCATTAGAAACCTTACAAGGAAAATCTAGTGGAACAAAACCTCGTAAGAAATAAAAGGTACAACACGTATTAATTTCCCTTCATGAAAACATCAATTCAAAGACTTGAATCTTCGCATTTCAATCTTCTGCACCATCTTCTTGAAAGTTTCAGTTGATAGAGACTTGGTGAATAAATCAGCCATATTATCACTTGAACAAATCTGTTGCATGTTAATATCACCATTCTTTTGGAGTTCATATGTGTAGAAACACTTTGGAGAAATGTGCTTCGTTGTATCTCCTTTTATGAATCCTCCCTTCAATTGGGCTATGCATGCTTGGCCATACATATTCTCCCCTTGCTTCATCAATTTTTATTATCTCAACATGATTTGGCTGTCATGTAAAATAATATGGTATAATGGTAACCCTTTATAAAAATAGATATTATATCTGTATCAAAATCTTATGTTGATCAAATGAATATCCTATATATTTAAAACATTGACAATAATCTTAAGGATAAACATATTCATATAGAGTTTTTCATTTGCAATATGAAATAATATTGTTTCAGTATCTCCATATAAGAGTAAAACTACATCATATTCATAATTATAGCAAGATTTGTAATTGCATCAATTGCAGAAAATATGATACTTCAAGACCAATCCAATTCTGCAAGTTTTTCATTTTAGAAGATAATCGATTGTTTTTAAAAATTCTCCAAGAGTTTCAATTCAAGTCATCAACCTTAATTGATTTAATTCATATGAGGATTATAAACAAGTTTTTCAAAAACTTATATATACTTCAAGCATTTTGAATTCTGAAGGAATTTTCATATAAACTTTGTGAAGTGACAATATTTAGTATTAAATGTGTGACATCTTCTAGTGTCTGGAATACAAGTCAAATAATTTTTATACTTACCAAGATGCATCATTTCATGTCACTTGATAAATATTTCTACACCAGATTTCTTTAATAGACGTAGAATTCATATCCTCATAATATTTTACAATATTGTGCTATATTATCAAAAATATTATCGATGATATATCATTTATATCAGTTCGCAATGTGACATTACTTGTTGAGATCTCATCACTTCATTATATTTTAAGGTACCTAAGCCGCTTATGAGGTTTTATAAAATGTTATGTCATACCCTATTCAAGATCACATTGCCTCCTTATTATGACTATTTGCTCCTTTTTCTTTTCAAGAATTATTGCATTTGAACCGATTGGTCTATCACACTTCATGCATGCTGTAAACTTTGTCCTTTAGGGACACTCAATAGGAGCATTTTCAGTTAAATATGAAATTAATTTTGGGTCAGCAAATGCTTTTAGCATTTGACTTGAATTATCTTTTGAGTGAGGATCATATTGATGATAATTCATAATTATTTCATAAATGCTTATTTTCTCCTCTTATGTTAGAAAAGCTAACATATATCCTCTATTTTCTTTGAGGAATTCATCTTTGTGCACCATGGTATATCCATTAATGATATACCATACATTAACTAAAAATAACTAAATGAAAAATATTTGATTCCTAACCGTGAATCAATTGAAAGGGAAAAATTAGCCATAATTTATTCATCTATAATAATTTAGATAAACACATGAAGCTTCATTCTCATAAGCAATTGTTCAGTTATTTTATCAAAGACATTCAATGCCAAACCAGCTTGAATATAAATCAGCATTATCAAGGTTAATTATCTTGATTACTGAAAATTGTGTTCTTAACTCAATTATTTTGAGCAAGCAATTTTACGAATGTCAAATTGCAGGTTGACAATAGGCGTACGTGTGATAATCTTGTCTCTCATTGATGCATTTATTTAAGATATCACATGGCAGGTGAATGGGAACATATTCACCTTTTATACTTTTCAGAATTTTGGGGATCCAGTTCCAACATTAGCTGATCCAATCAACTTATCATGGAAACAAACAACATGAAATAGTTCTCAAAGAATCTTCTAGTTCTCCAATACATGTCTAATACTCAATATGCACATCTTTGGGATGGCAAAATTATTCGTGCCAATAGATAAATTGTTATTATTAGTAACTCCAAGTTACCATGAAATGTGCTATTTTCTTTAGTAATCTTCAGGTTTACTATTGCATGAATTTTAGATTTACTACTTTGGAAGTAAATTTCAGAATATTTCTTCTCAATTTATTCTACCTCTTTTGGAGGTGGATCGTGATATAGTCATAATTCAGTGCACGTTTGTAATTATATGCCTTACTAAATATTACTTCTTCTGTCCCATTTTATCTGGCACCCTTTCTTTTTTTAGTTCGTCCAAAAAAGAATGTCACCTTACTATAATTAGAAAAAATATAACTTTAAAATTCCTCTTTTACTCTTAATGAAATGATTTATAACCACACAAATATTCAAGGATTATTTTAGACCATAAGTTTTAAAAGTCTTCTTTTTTTCTTGAACACCGTGCCAAATCAAAGGGTGCCACATAAAATAGGACAGAGGGAGTATAAGATTCACCCAGGTAATGGATCTGTATTTGCGATATTTATCAAAAATTCTCATTCTCTAAGAATGGAACATAACCATCTAAAAGTTTCTTTAATGTATCAAATTGTCATGACCTGATTTCTCAGGTCATGATGGCACCTATAATCCCTCGGTAGGCGAATCAATCTACGTAGCCCAAAACAATTAGTAATGGGCTACAAACTAACAAGTAAGCGAAAGAACAGTAAAGTAAGCAGAAGCAAGGAACAAGATATGAATAGGCAATAAGAATGCATAAGCGGAAGCTAAACCAAACCCAAAATCTAGTATCATAGTATATGAGTCAAAACTATATCAACGAAGTATAGAAGGATCCAAAACATTATATACACAAATATCTCTGAATAGTAAGAAAGTACATAATACAAAAGATAAACTAAAAGCTAGGCTCTGACCGGCAGGAGCTCTCCCTCAATCTGGGACAGTCCAAAATCTCCTCGCACGAGTATCCACGAGCTAACGGCGATGGTCCACACTAGGATCTTCACCATAAGATACAGAGTGTATTATGAGCACCAATTGCAGAGCAACGGATACCCAGTAGGTATCATAGGCCGACTGGGCACATATAAGATATAAGAACAGAGAAGAAGCAAGTAGTGACAGAAAATAATGAATGAGTACACGGAAGCTAACACAGAAGGATACAAGGGGAAAACCACATACTTGGCTAGCTACTAGAATATATATCACACAGACACAGGTGAAGAAAATAAATAACGCACCTAAGATCCTCGCAATAACAATATATATAGAAAGTTTTTAGAAATAGGCGGTATACTGGTAACCTCAAGTGACAGAAGGGGAAGAGAGAAGAAAATAATTTAATCATGCTTGAAACCCAATTCTACTACAAAAATATGCCAATAATCCAAGTAGAATATGATGTGAGCCCAAATACAACCATAATCAGTGCCGAGAGATGCAATAGGGTAAGAATAGGTCTACCTACAGTCTTAATGGATGCCCATACTCCCGAGGAACACAAACAAGTGAAGACAAACTCTATGGAATCCCATACTACCGGAGCATACACTCAGCAATCAGCAAAAAAGGTGGAACCTCACACAAATAGAGGATATGATGCAATAATGAAAACCAGGTGGTACAGTAACCCCGTATGTACCCCCTTCGGTGCCTATGGGCCCAGTAGGTAGGATCTATAGAAAGAAACAACCCGTATACCTCAACTACACCATATACCCCTCCCCTAGCACACTCAACACGTAGCCTCTGATCTAGGACGGCAAGGTCCATAGAGGTCCCTGACCACGTACTAACTCTCATAACCTCAACAAAGCAGTCCAGAATGAATCCGGATCCAAAGTAGTAACCTAATCTCGAAAATGCACTCCTGGAGCCTATTCGCATCTAAATCGGTGAAATAAGTCTCAAAATCCCCCACAAGGGTGCCCGGACATAACCGGGTCGAAAATGATAGTAAACAAGTCTGATGCTCGACCTAACCGAGTCCAGCAATATCTCTAACCAACTGTAAAACATGTCTAAAACTTTGACCCCGCCTAGTCTAGTAGTAGTTTGAAAACAGTGATAAAAATCATCCTATTAACCTTCTTACCCCAAGAAAATCCATTAAAATCATTTCTAAACCCTTTATAATCACTTTTACCAAAAATGGGTCCTCAGGGCCATGCAAGGTTTAGAAAACCATCAATAGTAGGCCCGAAGCCAAAACCAAAGTAAAACTTGTTAAAAATCTCTTTATATACATGATAATGGCATGCCCAATCACAAATAGTAGCCCAACGGCTCACAATTAACCTATCGGCCCTGCACAGGCTCCAATCGCTCTACAGCACAGATAACCAACCTAAGATCGCAATATTGATATCCGGGACTCACGGACATTCCCATATAACCCACCATCTATGGTCTAGAGTCAGTACAAGGACACACAGGACAACACGGTTGATATAATTAACTACAACGAATTCTATAACCAAATGAGTGAAATAAAATGGGCATGAAAGAGCGGTCAAGGTCTGGGGTACCAAGCTAATAAACCCAACCAAAGGATGCCAATTAGTACCATTATATCCTATATATGAAAAGTCTAGAAGAGGTAAACTGTAACTTACCCGTTGTCCGAAGACAAGCTGCTAAAACGACAATGTCCAAGCCTGAACCGCTCTGAGAAACTCTGAATGGAAGTCAAACTATCAAGAACATAAGCTACACATTAGGACGAGACTAATGATACCCATAATGCTATAATTATAGCTGAGTTGAAATTTGGGTCACCGGTGGGCCCATGGGCCCCACAATCCAAAGGTAGAAACAAAAGAGCGCATAACAACCACCACACTCCCGTGAGTGCATGCTCAGAGTATACAAGGAAATTGACCAAGGATAATGGCTCAAAACAGCCAGCCAACTACAAGAACAAAAGAGGGATCAAAGACGCGAATTTAATGGAATAAAGCGGATAAAACTTACAATAGTGACGATCAAGGTCTGTGTATGAAATGTCCTCTACTCGGTAGTAGTAGGAACATGATGTAACTGATTCATCTGTGCCAACGAGAAGGGGGGCTTCACCTGATCACTCTAAATCCGCTGATCAGGAAGAGAGAAAGGAAGAGGTATACAACTTACAATACTGATGGAGAAATGATCATAGGGAAGGAATTCACACCCCAGTACGAAGAATTGAAACAATGCAGAGTTTTGGTGAAATTTGAGCTAACAACAATAGAGGAAATGAATTTGAAGTGAAGAAGACGAAGTGGGAGTTTAAATATTGCCCAGGATCCTTCTTCGCAATTGCGAAGGGATCCCACGCGATCGTGATGACCATCCTAGCTAGACCATCACAGTCGCGATGACTAGCCATGCAGCGGTGAAGAACAAGAAGAGAGGGGACTCATCACAGTCATGACAAGGAACGTCACGATCGCGTAGATCAAGGAAGCAGGGCCAGCATCGGGTCGCGAAGAGGGACCTCACGATCATAAAGAACAAAGGCTGGGCCTACAGAACCTTTATCACAGAAGCGAAGAGGGGCCTCATGATCGCGATTAAGGCCTGAGGCCTGTACCTGCAACAGCCAACAACAGAAACCAAGAGGAAAAGTCTCTAGGTGGGCCCACAGGGCTCATCCGGGACCCCGTACGCACAACGAACTATGCTAATGTATCAAAAACAGCATTTCAGACTCAACAAAATTGACAAAAAACCTACTGTAGGTCGATTTCATGAAAGGTGGTCCCAACACCCAAAAATGAACCTTTAGCTAAAATGGAACTCAACAACCAAAAATGATTCGGAAGCCTCGGGACCTGAACCAAAGCTCCCTGTAGCTCAAAGTTTACATTCTGGAGCTAATAGAGTTGATGAAATTTCCATCCGAGGTCATCTTCTCTGAATGTTGACAAAAGTCAAACTTTTAAGCTCAACTAGCTAGAAAACAAAAAAACCCTCACAAGACCAAACCGAAAGCTCCTAGACCCCGACTAAGGGTCCATCTAGACCAAAATCCATGCTCTGGAGCTAACGGAACTTTTGGAACTTGATTTTGAGCACGTTTACCAAGAATGTTGACCAAAGTTAATGAATTCCTAAGTTAAAGCTCTAAAACAGGGAAACGACCATAATGACTAAATGAATGGCCAGGGCACCAAACCATCGGTCCCAACAAGCCATAGATGACTTGGGGCCGCTACAAGCAAGCTCTAATAATGCAAAGAAAGCATAAATGCAAGAATGACCGGAAGGGTCATTACATCATCTACTACTAAAAAAACTTTTATCCTCGAAAGTCAAGAGCAAGGGGGTACTTGAAGGCTCAAACAATCGCGGATACTGAGCTCACAACTCACTCTCAGTCTCCCAGGTAGCCTTCTCGACTGGACGATGCCTCCACTAAACTTTCACAATCGGAATCTCCCTAGATCTCAACCTTCTGACATCTCTCGCAAAAATAGTGACCGGCTCCTCAACAAAGGTCAAACTCTTATCCAACTGAACCAAATTCCAATGCAACACATGAGACTCATCTGGAACATACCA
>QJPP01005994.1:0-35828 GCA_003996215.1 Jaltomata sinuosa | reverse complement strand
CTCTATTACCATTCAGAGACATCTGTATATATAGTTTTGGTTTATTTGCACTCCATGTATGTAGTTTGGCTCTATACTATGATACCTGGTCTTGGGGTTTGGTTTAGTTTTTCCGCATATGTATATATTTATATCCCTGTTATCTATTTTATTCGTCTTGTTCCCTTATTTGCTAGATAGTAGCCCATTACTAACTGTTCTGGGCTACGGGGATTGGTCCACCTACCGGGGGTTGTAGGTGCCATCATGACCGAGAAATTGGGTCGTGACAGGTATATACCAAAATGAACTGAAACATGAAATGAGATAGAAGTGAGATAGAAATGCACCTATTGAGATATGGCCGAGTAATAGCCAAAGTCCACACGATATCAAGAGGGAAGAGTACGATAGTCCCTTGAAATGTCTATGCTTTTTTCAAATGAACAAAAAATCTGATTTCCTCTTTTCTTATCTTAAATATAGTTGACTGTACACAATAATTTTTAACTCTTCGTATATCTTAAAAGATCTTTTATTTTTGTTTAATAATGGTTTCCCTCATTTATAATTACAAGGATTAGCTACTGGTACTCTGAATGTTTAAAGACTAGATATTGTTACAATAGCTAGTGTAATCTAAATTTCTGCACTTTTAGCTAAGGTCAGCATATAGGAAAATGATATATTCTCACTGATGAGTTCTTGGACATGGTTTGAAAATCATTTTTCTACGGGAACCGATATGTGCCTTGACGATATGCTTACATATTCGAAGGCTGTAATCTCATAACTTACGGTAAAATGTTTTGAGATTAACCAGGTTAATCCTTTATCTTTGCGAAAAAAGGAAAAATCAAATATCACCTTGAAAGACCTGGACATCATGAAGCTTAAAAAAGTGGCTTCAAGTTCCCGACATGCCATGTTGTTGTTTCCATATGGTTGGAATCGCCCTACATTAGAGAGTATTGATTGTTTGTTTGCTGGAAAGTCTTTGTATAAGCATGACCCCAACCTGCCACTTTCTTTGAACATAAGACAACAAGATTCTTAGAACTTTAGTGCACGTAATGGTAATAGTAAGACTGCTATATTTAGTCTTATGAAGGTTTTTTTTTTGTATGGAAGACGTGTGTGCAGTAAAAAAGTTCTTAGAGATAATTTTGATAGACTCATGCTCATAAAGTTTGGCTTCTCTCTTGGCTTGAGACTTGTTACAATATTTTTTTCCCGTCAAGACTGTAAGGGTACCTAACCAACATTAAAAATAAAAGAGATCTGCATATTCAGAATTAATCAAGCCACAAACAAGTATTTGATTTCCTTATTAGTTCTGTTTGCGTTTAATACCATAACATTTTGAGATCTTGCTCGATTAAAATGAGTACTTTCTTTTTATGTCAACCTCAAAGGAGCACTTTCCTTTCATTTTTGTAAAAAGGTATTTCCTTATCATTTTGTAGAAAAAGTACTCTCTTTACAGCAATAGGGGTAGATGGTCCACTGATTCAACTTAAGAAGGCATTGAGGAAATGGTGGGGGGTAAAAGGAAATGCTAGAATGAAGGAGATTTTTTAGGTTGTACCTATTATTATTTTGTGGGTACTATGGAAGAGAAGAAATATTATTCTTCATTGGGGATGTTTTTACTATTGGAAAGATATTCCTGGAGATCTCATCCACCCTTCATAAACTTACAAGAGTAAGATTTAATTGGCATCAAACTGTTTCAACTACTTGGACTTTGATTGTAGCTCTGCTGGATAGTTACAGACCTAGATATAACACCAAAGTAGTCAAGTGGATGCCTCTTCTCATTAGTTGGCGTTGTCCCTTTGATCTTTTTAGGATTATGATCCATATGAAGAAAATCCCGGAACTGCCGCTTTTAGTGAGCCTGAGACACAAATTATGCGGAAATTATATGCATCATTTGAACCAGATATATGGGTTAATGTGCATTCTGGAATGGAGGAAAGTATACTTTGTTAGTATGTCCTGATGTTGTTTGTGTTCTGAACTTTTCTGCATATATAAAGGATACCATTTACAAGCTTTAATGAACTCGGAATAACTTATCAAAAATCATTTACCCCAATTGATTGTGAGACTAATGAAAGAAGTCTTGTGGCATGATGCCTTGTGAGGTGAGGCTTTACCTTGATTCTTGTGCATAAGTGTCATCTAGAACTTGCCCCGAATATGATTCAAGGTGAGATTCTAGGTGTGGTCAGCCTTGGAAGATTACCTTAGGCCCTTTTTGACAGCCATTTCACCCAAATAACTTCCCACGATATCAAATCCTAATGAACCCCTTTTGAGCTTATGACCGTTCTTTGGCCCCTCCGATAATAGTAACTCTATATGCACCTCCCTCGGCACTCTGGCAGGAGGACCCATGGTGGGACGTACCCGCTATACACCATCTGACACCGTATACCCCTTCTTAGGCACGCTCAGCCCTTTGTCCAGGTCCTGGAATGGCAGGGCCCATGGAGGTCCCTCACCACATACAGTTACAAACACGAAATCTCAGAGAACCAAAATCTTGAAGTACATGCCCAGAATTGAACCAGGTCTAAAACAGTAGTAGTAATCTCAAAAGAACCTCTCAAAGTGTAGCCAAAGAACACTCAGGTCTAAATAAGTGATAAAAGTTTCAATAACCATCTCAAAAGGTTCCCAGAGCATATTCGTGTCTAAATCAGTAGTAAAAATCAACTCTAGTGCTCTGCCCTGCTGATCCAAGTATCAGTAGGAAATCAAGTCTAGTACTCTTTCCCTGCCGAGTGTAGTATCAGTAGGAAATCATGTGTGAAATCATCCAAATCCCATGTTATCACCATTTATACAGAAAATGGGCCCCCAGGGCCATGCAAGGTTTAGAAAGTCATCTATAGTAGGCCTGAAGCTAAAAACAGTGATAAAATATTCAGGGAAAAACCTTTTTCATTGATGATATTCTCACACACAAATATAAATTAGCCCAACGGCTCACAAACATTCCTACCGGCCCTGTGATGAATGCTCAAATCGTGCTCTCAAATGTAGGAGGTCACAGCGATGTTGCAACAAAACAAAATTTATAATTCCAATGAGTATCGGGGTCGTACCCAAGGGACATGGGGTAGAAAAATAGAGAATGTAACAAATTTATTTCAAGCTGAGAGTAATTTCCCAAAAGAACAAGTAAAAGGATAGGGCAATTGGGAATGTTGTCACTACAATCGCAATTCAATTTAAAAAGAAATAAAACTAAAGCGGGTGTATCAATTCATACCTATTCTCACTTAATGACATGAATAGCATTGGTCATGGGTAAGATTTGATTATCTCTCGATCAACAATCTTATATCCGATGATCGCGATTAGAGCATCATTGGTTTGATCAATAGATAACCAATCTAAGCTTGGGATGTCACACTATCTCTAGCTTAGTCCCTTAAATAGTAGAATCCGATGATAAGAGCTATCTCTAGCCTCAAATCTTAGTGGAATCCCAAGTTCCCACTAGTAATTTCACATCAGAAACTATGAAATCCTTTCTCAAGCAATCACATAGTCAAGTAATGAAAATTAATGTTTGCAACCACAAATTTTTGGATTAAAACTTGCTGAAATTACTAGACCCATGTCAATTAAGCAATTATAAGCTAGAATAGATAACACCCACACCCATTTCTTAAGCACCCATCATTAATACACCACTAGACAAGAGAATTTAGCCACTCATAGTAAGAGAGAAAGAGATACCAGCTGGGTAATTCAAAATCCCTTCCATTAGAGATGAATCTCAAGTTCTAGATTCAATTTGAGTACACAAGTGTTAACCAAGAGAATTAGATTGAAACCCTCTTCTCAATGGAGGTGAAAAACTTGTTCTCTAAGCTAAAAACTCTTCAAAATATTCAGAATGATAAAAGTTATTTACAATTGTGCCTGAATAGACCTTTTATAGTTTCCGAAAATGTCACTAAAAATTAGGACAAAAATGACCTTCGGGAGGTGTGCGGTGTGATGTACGGTTCGCACGTTGTGATGTGCACATCGCACACTGCCTCCGTTGAACCAGTGACTTCAGCTAGAATTAGGAGCTTCGTGCGAAGGGGGTGCAGTTCGCACCTCAGGATGTGCGCATCGCACAACAACTACACCCCTTGACAGACTCTTCAGTTAATTTTGTAGCTTGTGCAGAGAAGGTGTGGTTCACACTTCGGCCTGTGCGTGTCGCACGGACACCGCATCTCCGGTCAGAATCTTTGGCTTTTTCGAACACTTCACACTTCACTCCTTTTTAGCTCTTTTTGGGTCCATTTCCTTGTTTATCATCATCTATCAAAAGTACCTGCATAGACATCAATAAAGGTCATAAGAACCTCTAAATATATTCAAAATATAGCAATAATTTGTGGATATAGGCTCAATAAGTTGGTAGATTACCGACTTATCAAACCCCCAAACTTGAACTATTGCTTGTCCTCAAGCAAGATACTCACAAGGTAAGGAATGAATTATGCTTTAGGCTCAATCAAGGGACAAAAGACTAGTCTACACTAAAAATTATGAAAAAGAATAAATGAAAGTCTTAACAACTGACTCAACTTCTATGCTCATCTCAAATTGGACCACCATAAATTCAAGGCAATTGATCAATTCAAAACCTTTTCCAAAAGGAAATCATTTCTCATTCAAAATCAAGGGAATTTTGTCATTTGAAACAAGACATTTAAGCTTCTCAAGTCATTGGCATGGACCGTCAAGGTTTGCCTTGAGATTTGCCACACAACTTGTCGCATTCATTTCCCTCAATTGAAATAAAGACTCTATGTTTCAATTCGAGTGCATGATTCCACTCACCATAAGATAGAATCCCACTCACAATCATTCAATTCACAAAATAAGGGATTATAGCAGAACCACGAAAACTCTCACTCTCTCAAGGAAGTTCAAGTGCATATGCGTCGAACATAGGCTTTCCCTTCATGTATATCCCTACTAATGTAGGGTAGCCAAGCTCGGAATCACCAAGGACTTGCGGGTTACGATGTTGGCTAGGGCTAAGGTGAGGATATCATTTGGTTCAAGTGACTACACCTCCCTAATGCTCTTGGTTCTCATTTCGAACACCGCTCACATTTTTCATTTTCAACTTCACCTTATTTCTCCCTCCCACAACAAAAAATTCCTCCTTTTTACTCATGATCATTCAAATTTCTTATACCGCATTCACTTGGTAGCACCTATTTTTGCTTTTCAATTTTCTCATTGGATTGATCTTTTAGAGCAATTTTCAATTCGAAATTAAGGTGCTACCCTGCACTTGAAGTGCAATTTTTTTTCTTCTCCTCATTTGATCACATGCACTCCGAAACATAGGCATTTGCCTATGTTGTATTTCGTTTCCCCCCCCCCAAACTTAGGCTTTCTGTAGAAACTCGCTCACTTTTTTTGCAGGTTCAACCTTAGTATTCGCTAAGTCTGTAACTTGTAGATCATTATAATTTTTAGCCTTAGACTTTATTTTTGAGATTTTAGGCCTAAAACTTTACCTTCCTTTCCTAATTTCCTCGGTTTGCTCCCGCAATAATGTAGTGTACTCTTGTATCCATCTTATCAAATTATTCATATAAGCATGACTTTCTACATCCTCCACTTCAATACAACTGTCAACATCATAAAGAAAAGCAGAATCATAATAGGGGCTTGGGGATGGGGAATAATAATTAGCATAAGAATTCAAATGACCACATGTACTACAAAAAATTCTCTCAAAGGATTGAGAAAGTGCACCCAACCCTCTCCTAGTAAAATTATGACAATTTATATCTAAGTGTGATCCTCCACAGTACATACAAGTAATATCAACATATGAATACCTGTCATTAAACAAATTTCTATTCTAAGATGACATATTAAGAAGGGTGGCACAATATATATATATGAACTAAAATAAGGTAATAAAAACAAAGATAAAAAAATAAAACTTAAATAGATAAAAATAAATAGTATAATCTAGATAAACAGTTAATTTCTAAGTCTCCGACAATGGTGTCAAAAACTTGTTGCATCCAACGCAAGCGCAAGTGTATGTGATCATACAAGTAATATAGGATTGTAAGTCCAGATCATACCCACAAAGACTTTTTGATTAACTATTTACTAAATTAAACTAATATTAATTATCTATTCAAGCAGTAAAACCTAATGATAGATTTATGGATTAACTAAACTAATGCTAGAGATAGGCTAACTAATGAATAATTGACCAAATGAAGAGTGGATTCTTACAAAATCAATAAGATAAAATCAATCTAATGCTATGGATTTGATATTAATTATGTTGAGTAATCACTTGAACTAATTCTGATTATTTATCGGGTTACTAGTTGCGGGTTGATATTCATGATGTTGAGCGTCTTTCTAAACTGCCTCTACACCTACTCAACTATTATTATTACCTATATTCCTATGATCATCGACCGATTGTATAGAGCATGTGATTAATATTTTGTATCATCTAAGAATGGCTTATGGGTATATTCCCATCCATATTAGTTAATTATTCCCCCCTTTAAGAGTTCTAACCAAGATATACCTTCTCTTATTGTGTATGTAAATTCCCTATTCCCCTAGTTCAATCCACGCACCTTAGATAGTATTTGAATGTTGATCAAGCAAATAAATAATTATGATCAAGAGAAAGTAAGCAACCAAATGAGTGGTAGCACGATGACAAATATATAAACAAATTAAATCAACTTCATATCATAACAATTATGAAACTACCATAACCCTAGATAAGAATTCTACCTCCACATAGACACAGAGGAATAACTACAAATTATCAAATCAAAAACATAAAAATACATATAATGCAGAAGATAGTATAAAACTGATGTTCTTTTACCTCCACGATGGCTCCATGATCTCCCTTGGTCAAGAGTTCTCTCAAATTTCATGCTTTCTCTCCTACCATACATTCTATATGTCTTATCAAATGATTCCCCCTTAAAAGTTGAAAAAAGTAGTATTTATAAGGTTTCGAGGGGTTCCAGGTTGCCTTTCCTTCTTAAAAATGAATTGGGCAAAACAATTTCTCAAATTCACACTACAGCTCTTCCTTGTGCAGCGCCTAGGGTGGGGCCATAGTGCATTTGGGCACTCCACTTACTACCTCTAGTCTATTGCACTACAAAGGTGCCTAAGGCGGCGCCTAGGGCCCTTCCATAGTGCATCTTTTGCCTTTTTTCATCATTTTACCTTCGTTAAGCTTCTGTCTTGATGTACTTTCATGGACATGCTCCAGATCATCATCATTAGATCCTACTTAGATTTCAAACTCCAATATCATTCCAATATGCTCTAAATCCATGAAAATTATATCATTATTCATTCTACACATCAAGACAAGCTACATAAGTCTATTTCATATAAAGTGAGCTCAAAAGCATCTTAAAACAAGTAAAATGTGAGGCAATATATATCATAAAATCACTACTTTAAGACTTACATCATTATGTTATCCAGTGGATTGATCGGAGTTTCCCATGAACTCAGCAGAAGGCCACAATCATGTATACCTGAGTTGTAGTACTTTGTAAGTTGCTTTCTATGATATTCTCTATGTCGAATATACGACTTCTACTAACTAATTTTTCTTCTGATCTGTAGTTGAAGAAGAAGTGGAGAAACCAAGTCACTCTAGACCTCCTTCTTTTAGGACACTTCACAGTGTATAGGTCTTCAAAACCCATTTGTCTCCCACGCCTTTGTTTTTTTGATGGTGTACCTTTTTATAAGCTGATATAGTTTAGGAAGATTTTCTTTCTCTCAGTTATTTTTCCCTTGTTGAGGGTAAAACTTATTTTGTAAATGTAATAACTGTGAGACCTGCTGGTATGTGTGTGTTTATGGCATGCATGTATTTATTTTCTCTGTCGATAATCCTCTTTGTTCTGATTCTCAGTGTTGGTGTTTAAGATTTTTTGTATTTAATATTTTCTTTCCCATGGATGACATCTCTTTAAATATGTGTGCTTGTAGGATTTCTTCATGATTGAGTGTTGTGTTAGCCATAAAATCTACTAGCTGATTAGCCTCTCTAAAACTATGTTTAACCTAAATCAATGCCCACTTCATGATTTATTTGACTTCATCCAGTTTCTCACTCAACTCTCATGGTAATTTTTGATTCCCGTATCAGCATGTTCTTTAGACTTATGGAGTTAGTCTCCAATATAATGTTGTTTAAGCCTTTGCTAGTACTATACTTGAGAGCCTTGAGTATACCAAAGGCTTCTGCTTCCATGTTAGTTGTAATCTCTATTTCCCGTGCTTCTACATATAAGAGGTTTCCTGAACTATTTTTTAGACAAAAACCAAAGGAACTGAGCCCTGAATTACCTCTGCTGGACCCATCTGTGTTACACTTAATCTAACCCTCACATGGTAGCTCCCATTTCACCTTGTGGAAATATAATCTATGTTTGTACTTATGTGACAAAAGTACCATACCTTTCTAATCCAGTGGTACATCCATACAATATTATTTCACCTTGATCAGCTGGTGTAATGTCAGCTGATCTTGGTGGAACATCCTGTTGAATTCACATTCTTTCCATGTCTCCTAGAATTCCTCTATTTCTATAGTTGCCACATTAACATAGTTGGAGCTGCTTTAAGTATGCTTTGCATTTTGTGGGTGCTGGAAATTCCCACAATGTGATAATCAGTTATTTCAAATGCAACACATCTATATTGATACATGTATAAAAAGCAAACTTCATTCATAGCTTTTGGGCTATGGGTCTTGTTGGAAAAAGATGGGACATTGTGTCCTTGTTATAGCTCTCACCACAATAACATCTCTTCATGTTCTTCAGGTTGTCATCTATTTAATTCTTGTCTGTCAAACTCTCGAAAGGAAAAAGTTAGTTTTATAAGGCAATCCCTTTATTTATATATTATTTAACCATTCCCTCTCCTCCTTATCGTGTCTCCAGATCTCATGTGTTTATTTTACTGAAAAAATCCTTTTGGTGTTCTCCATCCACCAAGATTTTGATAAGAACAGTAAGGATATATTTCTATAAGAACATGTTCTTTGTTGTAGCACTTGATTCTTCTTCTTGAGAACACTCTCATATAAATATCTCTCTAAATGTATGTAGTCCCTCTTGTAATGGTCAGCCTCCAGAGCTTCTTGTCGTTTTGTATTTATAGGAGTAAATAGCCACATGTAGTACTCTAAATCCAATAAAGACTTGGTTCAATTATTTATTCGAAATCAATCCTTCTTTGAGTTGGATTTCATCTTCACGTGTATATGGATAATTTCTCCTAATCCCAAGCTAATTCCATGTTCTCAATTTATGATAATATTTTCATATCTTGAACTACAGTTCCTTTTTGAATTGAATTAAGTCTTAATACCAATTCTCCAAGTTTGCGTGGAATAGTTTCTTCAAACACTCCCCAGTTCTCCAGTTCCTTGTCTAATGGACTGATAAGTGGTAAATTTACCACTTATTTAGGTCTCTTTTCTTATGTTTTTGTGTCTTCTACTTATGTTATGAGGTTATTTATGGTGTGAATTGACAATATTTTAGGTATATTTTTTTATGATGTGAATATGGATCAAATGAGACAAAAGGAACCAAAAGTAAGCAAAATAAGTGAACTGCTACCGTAGAGATACCAGAGGTGTCGCTCCTGCAAAGAAAAGTCCACAACAGCGGACCGTCTCTTGTGGGAAAAGAGTCACACATGCTAAGAGGCTATTGTTCCTCTAAGGTCATACCAGCAAATAAAGTGTCGCAGTTGCGGATACGCACCAACAATGTCATATCAGCGAGAGTGCAGTTGTGCTAAATTGATGTGGAGCTACTAAGATCATCCAAGGCTCACTCTTGCATTTATTCCACCACCAGAGTGATATCTCACCTACGATGAATGTTTTCCAGGTGTGGCTGATGGGCTATAAATTTACCCAGATCAGTTATTTCACATTTTAGGAAACCCCAATCTATATAAAACGCTTCCAAGCCATTTGAAAACATATCTTTGACATCTTTTTGATATTTTCAATCTTGGAGAGCAAGGATCAAGAAATCTACATCATTAGAGTAGAGATTGGAAGCTTTAATTGTGAAATTCTTAATCCTTTCTTTAACTCTTTGATTTGTATTGAATATTTATAGGTGTAATTTCAATTTAGAGATATGGGTATTGTGTCAGAGATAAATAATATTTTGTTATTGATTTCTATCTTATGCTTTGGTAATTATCTAAATCCTTTCTTGTTTATGAGATGAGTCTTTGATTATCTAATTAATCTTGTGATTTAATTTCTTTCTAAAGGCAGTGATTAATCTTTGGACTTGCCCTTTTTGCTTTATTGATCTTGAAATAGTTAATTGAAGTTCGGGAAAAATTAATTAGCATAATTTTGGGCTTTAAAACTCATCTAATAAATTTGAGCTAAAGATAGGAGAATCTAAGTGTTGCCTAAAATGGAATCTTTGTTGACACTTAGCTAAGTTTGAGAGAACTAGTTGAAAAATATTTTCCTATGATAGAAAGATATAGGCGGATAATTGAGATTCCAAGGCTAATTTTGATTGACCTATGATTAATTGGAAAGTAGAGAATCACTTTGCAATGGATCGTATAGATATTAATTGATTCCCAATTCCTAAATCCCTTGTTATCATTGCTTGTGAAAGTCATTTACCTAATCTAACCTTTATCTAGTTATTTTAATCCTTGTTCATTTTTCTATAACAAGAATCCCCCAAAAACGTTTATCATTTTGCTTTTGCATTGGAGTAAGTGGTTGTAATTCATTACTTTGTCAATTGCCTTTATATTGTTCTTTGTGAGATTTGACCCTGACTCAAAAGTTGGATAATTATTTTGCATACGACCATTGACACTCATTCTTAATTGAAGAGTGTGTTTGGACATTATCAAAAATAGTGTCATTGTCGAGGAATAATTTGGCATATTGGGTTTGTCATGCCCTGAGTCTATACCCTAGATGTGACACAGTTCTTAGAGCCATAAGTGACCCCATGCCAACCCATGGTCTGGCATATACTAAGCATTCTTGAATTAAAATAGCTAAGGGGAAGTTAAACTGAATAAAGTATGAGTTTTGAAGTTAAACTAAAAATATATGTGTCACGCCCCAAGGTTACCCCCTATACCTAACACGGGATTCGAGACCACAAGGATCCCAAGCTAACCCTTGGTCATAGCATTCTCAACCATAACAAAAGATAAGCGGAAGCATAATACAGGAATCCAATAAGGAAACATCAATAAGGGTCTAAGAGCCACATAACATACAATATCCAAAAAGGGAACTCGAATACAAACTATGTCTGAAAGCCTCTAGTAATAACATAAAGAGTTGCTAGGACAAGACTGTAGCTAACTCGTAGTATAGAAGTAAAGCGATAAGGAAAATCATAACTAGTCCTCGAATCATGAGGAGTCACCACAGCTGACTAAGGAGGTGGCCTGAGACTCTAGCCACGAATCTTAGTAGGGGTACCTGAATCTGCATCATCAAAGGATGCAGCGCAATATGCGTTAGTACTATGGAATATACTAAGTATGTGAGCAATGCATGAGTTATGATAGAATTAGTATAAAACATGCTTGAAATGAACTTATTACATAAGAAGGACCATAAATAAATTACAAGATACAAACATAAGACATGAAGGAAGGCTTAGGTTCCAAAAGATAGATTTATACATAACTTCATAACTTGAAAATAAACATGTGGGAGTTTCTCTTAACCAACATTAAACCATGCTGAGCTACATGGAGTTCAGTGTCTTGCACCCACACTGAAAGAGTTGTCCTAACTGGCCAAGGTTAGAACCATGTCATACCAGGATCCTGTCATAATAAGCCTTAACACGGGCAACCTACGGTGGTAACGTAGTTTTGGACTTGTGTTATCTGAACCCTCATCTCTCGGTGCTAAATACTACTCCCAAAATTTAATAATAACATGAGCTCATATACATGTGACATATCTAATGCCAAACTTGTTCATACTTATTCATGACTTGTTCATACCCCGGATCGTCATACTACTCATGAGTTTTGGTTTAGAAAATGACCCATGAGCATTGATGGAACATCGAGTGTCTTGCCTTGCATCATATTTCATATCATGGAAAAACTTGCAACTTTATGACTTGCAAAATTTGTATAGCTCTAGTTCAATTTTCATAAAACATATATTTTCATAGAATCATAAGAACTAGGCATGCAACTTCATAATTACATGAAGGCCATGATATCTAATCATGCCTACATTCTCTTAAAAACATGCAAATTCATGAGTTTATGCTAGAAATCAACTTTCATGATTGGGATTTTAAAATCAACAAGAGAATCATAATCAAATCATGGGTAATCAATAGAAACCATGAATTTAAACAGAGAAACTGATTTCATAAATTTTCCCCAAATTCAGATCAAAACCCTAATTTCATAACTCCATAAATCCAAATTAAGACTTGGGGAGTTTGGGCACAAGGTTGAAAGGAACCCATTGTTAAAGACCCACATACCTTGGATGAAGATTACCCACTTCAATGGAAAAGATTTGGAGACTTGACTTGGAGCTTGGAGACTTGAGCTTGAAGAGGGATTTTCCTTTTTGAGTGAAGAATGAGGAGCTTAAGATAGACTTAGGATAATATGGGTGAAAACCCTCCTAAAAGTGGTCAAAACGACTTCACTTAATACATAATAGGGTGAATGACAAAAATGCCCCTAGGAATTAATTGGAAAAAAGGCTGGAAATTGATCAACTTTCAGTGACCACGAGTTGAGTCTACGACTCATGGACTGCTAGTCGTGGAAGCTACTAGAAATTCAACCTACAGGAGACTTTCTACGGTTTAACAGGACGACTCATGGAAGCTTCCATGAGTCGTAGAACCTAATCGTGGAACTCTGGGAACTTGACTGACTTCTGATCAACTTCCATGGGTCAAAAGCACGACCCGTAAAAACTTCTACTAGTCTTGGAAGTGACTCATGGTTGTCATTACTGAGGTTGGTCTGCAGGACTGAGATCACTTGTCACTCCCACGACTCGTGGATCCTTCCATGACTTGTAGACTTGACCCGTGGTCCCTCGAACTTGGATTTTTCTGAAGTTTTCATCTTGGATAGCTGGATACATGTACAGGGTGTTACACTCTAAAAAATATTATAGGTCTAAAAATTCAAACCATCAAAATAAGTGGATGTCTGACTCTATGTCTGAAAACCTCTCCTACTGATGTATTTTTGGGACAAGTCTCCAGCTAACTCCAAAATACTGAAACTGAAAATAACGTAACTAGAAGAACATCATAAAGTACGTCCTCGAATGATGAGGAGTCACCACTGGCTATCAATGAGATGGTGCTGGAATGAGCTAATTGCAAGGTTGAATCTGAGAACCTCAACCTGCATCACGATAGGATGCGGCACATAGAGTATGCGTTAGTACATAGAATGGACTGAGCATCAAGGATATGCAAAGTTGACTATATATAACATGCTAAAATATTTATATGGTGTTTAAATGGTAATGTTATTACCCGAAACCGAGCCATGATGGTGTCTACATAACCCCCCGATGGACAAGCTGAAACCCAACGATTGCAGAAGACAATAATAATAATTAAACTAAGGAAATACAGAAGATATAATGAAAAAATAGGGCCAATAGCATATATACATACCAACATACAAAATATACAAAAGATGGCCCTAAAGTGACCGAATAGACAAAATAACACGAGAACCAACCTGACCTGGTGTCACTAGTACAAGAGTGACTAAGAAAGGAGTAGCTATACAACAGACTCCGTCTATCCAAAATACAAAAATATAGACAAAATATACATGATGGAAAGCATGTAAAGTCTCCAAAGGCGCTAGGAGCTCGCCGCGATCCAAACTGCAATAGGCCTCAAACGATAGGAAGATCAATAGGGGTGGCTCGTACTAGGTGCTGCATCAGAAAATAATGCAGAGGGTAGTATGAGTACCAAGACAACGGTCACATAGTAGGCATCATAGGCCGACCGAGCACAGAAAGATAGTTTATAAGTAATTGATACAGGAAAGTAGCTAAAATTACAGGGATCCACCTAAATCTAGTTATAAAGCCGAACACATATCAATAATCCAACAAGGTGAAATACAGACAAGATCAAGCCAAATCCAGAGACATTCCACATGCCAAAGCAAATGCAATCCGATGCATGATAATGCATATGCGAATGCAATATAATATAAACCTGAAATACCGTATCGGGCACCCAAAATACCGCATGAGACTATGCATATATATATGTGAAAGTAAAATACCAAGAATAATGCATCAGTCTATGCTTATATATATATATATATGTGAAAGCAAGATACCCAGAATAACGCATCGGGATTCCAGAATACCGCATCGGACTATAAATATATGCATAAAATAGTATTTTTCCCATTTTCCTTCCAAAATCTAAATTAATATTCAAAGTAATTTGTTTAAGTCAAAAAATCACCACAACCGTAGTAAAGCCTCATTTCAAACCATAATCCTCGAAAAACACTTCCATGTTGTACGAATGATATGCCATGAAACGTGAGTATGAAATATTCACAAACAGAGAAAGACCACACACTATCAGGCAAAACAGGACAGAAATACCCTCCAAACCAAGAGAACTGACCTGGAACTCCATACAAATCCAAGCTATAGCCTCGGGCCCACATTTACACACAATAGTAGAACAAAGCGAATAAAATAGGGAAATAATGCAGAAATTCACCAAGATTCTCTACTCTACCTCTAAAAACCCCTAAAAGCAACCTAGGGATTCTAAGATAGCCACAACGATACTATAAGCTCCTAGGCTAAGGATAAATATGATAATTCTACACTACAATCTGAAATGGTCAATTATAAGTGGTAAATAGGATTTAAGCCTAAACCTATCTAAAATCTAACCTAATGTTCCAATATCAAATAAATATATAAAATCTAACTACACTCAATCTATGAAGTAAACCGTAACCTACCTCGGGGCTGAACTGCAATCACGAACCATCACTCGTGTTCCTTCCCTTTCCGAACAGCCTCAAAAAGTTGCAACGCTATCAAGAACATAATCTAGGTGTCAAGACGAGAAAAACAACACCCATATTGCTATACAGAAAATCAGGCCAGAAATCGAGTCAGAAAAATGACCCTCGGTGATGGTACAATAAAACAGAAAACAAATTTTACAATTATGCTCGTAACAGATTAGGGAACCCATGACCAAAAGTTGGGCGTGAATAGGACTCGTTTAGGGGCCTAAAACAGCCCCAAAGTCAACTATTTCAAAAATAGTTAATCAAGGAAACCAACGGAAAAACAACGGGTTTAACGGGGATTAACAATGTAA
The DNA here is from genome assembly GCA_003996215.1 of Jaltomata sinuosa. NCBI lineage: Eukaryota > Viridiplantae > Streptophyta > Magnoliopsida > Solanales > Solanaceae > Jaltomata > Jaltomata sinuosa. The sequence continues at coordinate 20,382 of QJPP01005994.1, read as the reverse complement.
AAGAGAAGAGGGGGTGAGAAAGTAACTTACCAGATAAAGAGAGATGAAAGAGAGGGGCTGGAACCGGAGCTCATTGATCAATAATAGAGGAAATAAGAGTTCTTTGGAGGAGAAAACAAAGTTGGCAGCTTAAATAGCTGCCAGAGGTCCTTCATCGTGATCGCAACAGGACCCCCGCGTTCACGAGGAAGAGCGGACCAGACCATCGCAGTAGCGATAGGCCAGCCACGTGATTGCGTTGAGAATGCCCCTTCCTTCTTCATCGCAAATGCGAGAAGAAACCTTCACGATCGCGATGGTTAAGAAACTAGACCATAACGAACGCGATGGAAGCCTCGCGATCGCGAAGACCCTAATGGTCTGCAACTTATTGCAGCAACCAGCAATTCACAAGGCAGAAAAAGTTATCCGATGAACCCTTGGGATTTATTTGGAACCCCATGAGCAAAACCAGCCATGCTACCCTACCAGAAATGGAATTTTAGACTCAATGGAATCGACGAAACTCCTAATGGAGATCGTTTTAATGAAAAGTGGGCCCCACGCCCAAAACTAACTCAGAACTCAAAACCCCAAAACAAGTCTGAAAGCCGCGAGACCCAAATCAAAGGTACTCCATAGCCTAAAGTCCATATTTCGGAGCTAACAACACTAACTGATTTTTCATCCGAGGCTGTCTTTTTCGAATGTTGACCAAAGTCAACCCTACCAGCCAAACTGGCTTGAAAACACAAAAAATAACACAAAATTTAATTGAAAGCACTCAGAACCTACCAATGGTCCCATTAGACCCTAATCCCATTCCGAAGACAACGGCACAGCCAAAATTCGATTTTGAGCATGTTAACCAAGAAAGTTGACCGAAGTCAAAGATTTTCTAAGTTCAAGTTCTAAAACAGGTAAATGGTCATAATGACCTAATGAATGGCCCGGGCACTGAACTGTCAGTCCCAGCAAGTCATAAATGACCTGTAGCCACTGAGGGAAAGCTCAAAATATAGAAAAAACGTGGAAAATGGAAAATGACCTGAAGGGTCATTACAACATCCACTACTAAAAGAATATTCATCTGCAAAAGTTAGAAAAAGTATAGTACGTGAAGACTCGAAAAGACAAGGATAATGGGTCCACATGTCGGTCTCGATCTCCCAAGTAGCCTTCTCAACAAGATGATACCGCCACTGAACCTTAACTGACAGAATTTTCTTGGACCTCAACTTCCTAACCTGCCTGTCAAAAATAGCAACAAGCACCTCCTCAAAGGCTAAGGACTCATCCAACTGAACCGACTCTAACTGAAGCACATGAGACTCATCCAGAATATACCACCGCATCATAGAGACATAAAACACAGGATGCACACCAAAAAGAGCAAGAGGCAAGGCTAACTTATAAGCAACCTCTCTAATACGATGAAAGATCTCAAATAGCCCAATGAACCTCAGACTGAGCTTATCCTTCCTACCGAACCTCATCATGTCATGGGTGATAACCAAAGGAACACACTGTCACCCACCATGAACTCTAGATCTCAAACTCTCCGGTCAGCATAACTCTTCTGCCTACTCTAGGCAGTGCAAAGTCTCTCCTGAATAACCCAAACTCTATCCATAGAATTATGAAGCAAGTCGGTACCGAATGGTAACTATTATTATATGCAAACTCTACCAAGGAAAAACACTGGTCCCACTGACCCCCAAAATCAATAAGATAGTTTCGCAACATATCCTCCAAAACCTGGATAGTACGCTCTGACTGACCATCTATCTGCGGATGAAAAGTGGTGCTAAGCTAAACTCTAGTACCCAACTCTCTCTAAATAGGCTGCCAGATGTGTGAAGTGAACTGAGTACCTCAGTCGGAGATGATAGAAACTGGCACACCATGCAAATGGAAAATCTCCCAAATATAGATCTGGGCCAACCTCTCAGAACTGTAGGTAGTCTGAACTGGCAGAAAGTGAGCAGACTTCGTCAACCTATCCACAATAACCAAAATAGCGTCAATCTCCACAAGGTGCATGGCAAACTGACTATAAAGTCCATGGCAATCCGCTCCTATTTCAACTCTTGAATGGGTAGCCTTTAAGATAAACAACCAGGCCTCTGGTGCTGAAACATCACCTACTGGTAGTTCAAGCACCTCGATATGAAAGATGAAATATCCCTCTTCATCCCACATCACCAGTAGTGCTGCTTCAAGTCACGATACATCTTAGCTACCCCGGGATGAATGGAATATCTAGAACAGTAAGCCTCCTCCAATATCATTCTGCCCAAGGCACCATCTCTAGGAACGTAGATAGGACCCTCGATCCTCAAAATACCCTCTGAAGCCAAAGTTGCCTTCCTAGCCTCACCGCTTAACACTTTGTCATGAATGATCCTCAACCTTGCATCATCAAACTGATGCGCTCAAATCTGCTCCAACAAGGAAGATCTAGCCTAATCACAAGAAAGAATACGGCCCAGCTCAGAAATATCAAGTCTAACTAACATGTTAGCCAAGGACTGGATGTCCCAAGCTAAAGGTCGCTCCTCTATTGCCAAGAAAGCCAAGCTACCCAAACTCACCGCCTTCCGGCTCAAGGCATCCGCCACAATGCTTGCCTTGCCCGGATGATATAGAATAGAAATGTCATAGTCTTTTAGTAACTCCAACCACCTGTGCTACCTCAAATTTAGATCATTCTGGCTGAAAATGTACTGAAGACTACGATGGTCAGTAAAGATCTCACAATGCACGCTATAAAGATAATGCCTCCAAATCTTCAACGCGAAGACTACCACTGCTAACTCCAAGTCATGTGTGGGGTTGTTCCTCTCGTGAACCTTGAACTGTCTAGAAGCATATGCAATAACTCAGCCCTTCTGCATCAACACACAACCCAAACAAATACCCGATGCATCAAAATACATGGTGAAACCCTAACCCTCGATCGAAAGAGTAAGAACCGGAGTTGAAGTCAACAGGGCCTTGAGCTTCAGAAAGCTCGCTTCATATTCATCTGACAACTGGAATGGAACATTCTTCTGAGTTAATCTATTCAATGAAGCTTTTATCGAAGAAAATCCATCCACAAACCATCTGTAATAACCCGCTAACCTGACGAAACTGCGTAACCTGGTAGGAGAAGTAGGCCTAGCCTAATAATGAACTATTGCTTCGCTGCATCTACCATAATCCCATCCTTGGATACCACGTGCCCCAAAAATGCCACAAACTCAAGCCAAAGCACACACTTAGCAAATTTTGCATACAACTGGTGGTCTCGCAAGGTCTGAAGTACAACTCTAAGATGTTGCTCATGCTCCTCTCTACTCCTCAAATAAATCATAATATCATCGATGAACACAATCACAAACGAGTCCAGTTAGGCATTGAATACACAGTTCATCAACTCCATAAATATTCCTGGGGCTTTAGTCAACCCAAAAGACATGACTAGAAAGTCATAATGGATGTATCAAGTCCTAAATGCAGTTTTTGGGATGTCCTAAGCCCTAATCCTCAGGTGGTGATAACCATACCTCAAATCTATCTTAGAGAATACTACTGCACCCTGTAGTTGGTCGAATAAATCATCAATACGCGGCATCAGATATATGTTCTTAACTGTCACCTTATTCAACTGCCTGTATTCAATACACATATGCATAGACCCGTCCTTCTTCTTCACAAACAGAACTGGAGCACCCCACAGAAACACACTAGGCCTGATGAACCCTCTACTCAACAGATCCTGGAGCTGATCCTTAAGCTCCCTCAACTTAGCAGGTGCCATCTGATATGGCAGGATGGAAATGGGCTTGGTGCTCGACTCAACATCGATACCAAAATCAATGTCATGATCCGGAGGAAGACTCAAAAGATCAGAAGGAAACACATCTGAATACTCACAAACCACAGGAACTGACTCAAGTGGAGGTGTGGTGGCACTAGTATCATGGACGTAGGCAAAATAATCTAAGCACCCCCTTACTAACCAATCGCTCGGTGCTTAGAAAAGAAATAACTCCCCTCGGCATGTGGCTATCGGCTCCTTTATATATGATAGGAGAGATACCAGGCATCCAAAGAGTAATAGTCTTGGTGAAGCAATCTGAGACCACATGATAAGGAGACAGCCAATCCATGCCAAAGATCTCATCAAAGTCAACAATATCAAGCACTACCAACTCTACCCATTTGTCATACCCCAAGATAGTCACCATACAAGCCCGATACACCTGATCCACTACTAAAGAATAACCTACTGTGGTATATACATGCAAGGGCACAGACAAAGACTCACAAGAAGACCCTAGATGAGTAGCATAATAAAAGATACATATGAGAATGTAGACCCCGGATCAAACAAAGAAGAAGCATACTGATAGCAAAAAGAGATCATACATGTGATCACAACATCTGAAGCCTCAGCCTCTATCCGGCCTGAAACTGCATACATGTGTCCCCCGCCACCACGACCACCTGATCTACCGGACTGAGGACCACCTCTAGTACCCTGGGGACCACCCCTACTACCCTGTGAACTGCCTCTAGCTGGTGGTGCGGGAGCCCTGGGGGCCTGAACTAACTGATCTTGTTGCCTAGGGTGCTGTACCAACATGCACTCTTTAGCAAAGTGGCCTATCTCGCCACACTCATAACAATCTCGACCAAATGTACTATGTTGCAAAGACCCGGCTGAATCAGAGTGACCACCACAACCTGTGGACCCTGAATGACCACCTCGTAGAGTAGGAATGATACTCTGGCTACTCTGACCCTCAGTAATCTATAATGATGCCTAACCAGGCCAGCTCGGCTGGAAACGCTGCTGGTGCTGACCTCTACCATAGTAGCCTTTACCACGACCCTGTGAACCACTCAAACTTCCCTGGTGGTGGGGCTTCTTATTGCTGCCCCCTTGGGCCTCACGAAGTACACCCTCAATAGTATAGGCATGATCAACAACCTCCAGAAAAGACTGACCCCATGCTAACATAACCTATGTGGCCAAGCAGAGATGCATGGTCAAATCTCGAATAAACCGGCGTACTCTCTCATGCTTGGAGGGCAAAATCATAGTGGCGTGTCTGGAAAATGATGGAATCGAACCTCGTACTCAGACATAGTCATGGAGCCCTGCTCCAACCCAGAAAAATGATCCATTAGAAGATCCCTCGTGCAATGCGGTACATACTTCTAAAGAAAGGCTGCGGAGAACTGATTCAAAGTAAGCTGAGGTGACCCGGCTGGTCTGCAAACAACATATGACCTCCACCACTATTTTGCTGGGCCATCCAACTGTAACATAGTGTAATCTACTCATGTGACTCAACTAACCCCAAATTATGTAATCTCTCCTGACAGCTAGTCAGAAACTCGTGCGCATCCTCCCTACAAAGCACTTGAAAACCTCGTAGGTCCCAATCTCCAAAACCTACCGAGCATCTTCTGCTCCTAAGAAGACATAACTGACATGATTGGAAGAGGCAGAGCAACTGCAGGGACCGGTAATACCTCGAATTTGGGAGCCATAGCAGCATGCTATGCTCCTTAACCCTGTATTTCCACCTGAGCTGAAGTTTGACCCTCACCTCAAACTTGAGAACCAATAGGAGTGCTCGGTGAAGCTGCTGGTGGAGTCATACCCTCAAGGAACCCCAATAATCGAACCAAGGTGTCCTCCAATACTGGAGTAGCCATAAAACCTGCCGAGTGCTGGGCTAGGCCTACATGCTTCGGCCTATACTGAACATCATCCACTCTAACCTCAGGCTCTGCCTATGGTAGCCTACCCTGGGCCCAAGTTGGCACCACAGCCCATGCCCTACCCTGACCTCTAGGTTGACCTCTACCCCATTCCCTAGCTGGGGCTCTAACTGCAGAAACAGTAGCTTCATCCTCACCCGCTGCAGATCTCATCCAAACTATCCAAGAAAGAGTGAAACAAAGTTACTTAGAAGTTGATCAAGTCAAGAACGCAGGACAGGGAATCAAACAAGACAACATATTTCCTAGTAATGTCCTATAGCCTCTCGTGGATTGGATATGGACGTCATCGTACCGATCCACAAGACTCTACTAGACACTTTGCTCTTGTAATAGCAAGACTGATGAATCTAGCGCTCTGATACCACTCTGTCATGACCCAAAATTGGGCCATGATGGCGTCTACATAACCCCTCAATACACAAGACAAAATCCAACGATTGCAGAAGACAGTAATAATAATTAAACCAAGGAAATGTGGAAGATATGATGAAAATACAATGCCAATAGCATATATATACCAATATACAAAATATACAAAAGATGGCCCTAAAGTGACCGAATAGACAAAACAATACGAGAACTAACCCGGACCTGTTGTCACTAGTATAAGAGCAACTAAGCAAGGAGCAGTTATACAACAGACTTTGTCTATCCAAAATACAAAACTATAGACAGAATATACAAGATGGAAAGCATGTAAAGTCTCCAAAAGCACCGGGAGTTCACCGCGATCCGAACTGTAACAGGCCTCGAACGATAGGAAGGTCAATAGGGGTGGCTCGTACTAGGTGTTGCATCAGAAAAAGATGCAGAGTGTAGTATGAGTACCAAGACAACGGGTACTCAGTAGGCATCATAGGACGACCGAGCGCAGAAAGATAATATATAAATAATAGATACAGAAAAGCAGCTAAAATTACATGGATCCACCTAAATCTAGTTAGAAACCCGAGCACATATCAATAATCCAACAAGGTGAAGAATAGACAAGATCAAGCCAAATCAAGAGACAATCCGTGTGCCTTCCCCTTACAAACATCCTCATAAATCTGCCATGCTATAAAGAACATAATTTAGGTGTCAAGACGAGAAGAACAACACCTATATTGCTATACAAAAAATAAGACCAAAAATTAGGTCAGAAAAATTACCTCAAGGGCCCGCGTAACGAAATAGAAAACAAAATTTACAATTATGCACGCAACGGATTAGGGAACCCATGCCCAAAAGTTGGGCACAAACATGACTTGTTGCAGGGCCCAAAATAGCCCCAAAGTCCACTAGTTCAAAAGAGTTAATCAAGGAAACCAATGGGAAAACAACGGGTTTAACGGGGATTAACAATGTAAAAGAGAAGAGGGGGTGAGGAAGGAACTTACTAGATGAAGAGACCTGAAAGAGAGGGGCTGGAACCGGAGCTCTATGATCAACAATGGAGGAAATGAGAGTTCTTTGGAGGAGAAAAGTAAGTTGGCACCTTTAATAGCTGTCAGGGGTCCTTCATCGCGATCGCGATAGGACCCCTGTGTTCGCGAGGAAGAGTGGGCTAGACCATCGTGGTTGCGACAGGCCAGCCATACAATTGTGTAGAGCAGGCCCCTTCCTACTTCAAATAGAATGCGAGAAGAAATCTTCGCGATCACGATAGTCTTGACCATCGCGAACGTGATGGAAGCCTCGCGATCGCCAAGACCAAAATGGTCTACTACTTATTTCAGCAACCAGCAATTCGCAAAGCAGAAAAAGTTATCCAATGGACCCTTGAGATTTATTCGGAACCCCGTGAACACAAACCAACCATGCTACCCTACCAGACACGACATTGTGGACTCAATAGAATCAATGACAAACCCAATGGAGATTATTATAATGAAAAATAGACCCCACAGCCAAAACCAAATTGGAACTCAAAACCCAAAAATAAGTCTGGAAGCCCCAGGACCCAAACCAAAAGTTTCCCCTAGCCCAAAGTCGACATTTTAGAGCTAACAATGCTGACGGATTTTTGATCAGAGGTCGTCTTCTCTGAATGTTAACCAAAGTTAACCCTACTAACAAAACTAGCTTGAAAACACAGAAAATAATACAAAATCCAATCCAAAGCACTCAAACCCAGAACAATGGTCCCACTAGACCAAAATCCCTGTTACAGAGCAAATGGAACTGTCAAAATTTGATTCTGAGCTCGTTAACTAAGAAAGTTGACCGAAGTCAAAGATTTTTTAAGTTCAAGTTCTGCAACAGATAAATGGTCATAACGACTTAATGAACGGCTCGAACACCGAGCCATCAGTCTTAGGAAGTCATAAATGACCTGTAGCCGCTAAGATAAAGCTAGAAACATAGAAACAGCATAGAAAATGACCTAGAGGGTTATTACAGGTAAGCTGAATTGTGATACATAGGCCAAAACAATATCATGCATAAAAATCCAAATTGCAGGAATAATCTGAAAAGCATACCCAAAAGCTGTTTAATGAAACTGAGGGCCTAGTATCAAACTACTAAGTCTAATTCTATGGGAGAGTATGTTAACCGATATAAGCCACGTGATCTAAACATGGAGTCTAATGTATACGTCCCATCGAGAGGACCCAATATACCTTGCGTTATAAAGGCATGACTTGCATGATCAGTAGTTCTGAGGCCCAACAGAGGGGTTAATAACCTATGGTGGAATATAGTTCTAGGATTTCTAGGGCATGCTGAACCCTAGTCCAACTCGGTGATAAGTACTACTCCCAAAACTAGTTCTGCTAGCTCATTAAAACTAATGTTCTGGAATACTGCATCAACACTTAACTGGTCTGAAATAACTTTTTTCTGAAAAGCTATAGTAAATTGAAAGCTGGATAAATTCTATTTTTATAAAAAAAAAACTCAATGTTAGAAATCTAGGTTAAATTCCAAAGAAAACTAATTCATGGGAAAATACTACAAATTAGGGATAACTTCTTGATTTCTTAAAACCTTGTAAAAACTCATGCAAATTATTGAAAATATGATATAATTCATTTAAACAGGATAAAAGTCATATACTGAGCATGAGAATTGAATTTTATAAAAATCTGCATAAGAGGTTAAAAATCCTAGTTTCTAAAGTCATGAAAATCAATGTAAAAGCATGTGGTTTTAGGCATAAGGGCGAACAAGACCCTTATTGAATACTGATGTGAGGCCAAAAGTACATATATTTAATTATTATTTATCTCATATTTAGTCTTTTCATTATAGTTTTTGAGCATTAATTTTATGAATTATTCTTATGTTGGGTATTTTATTTGTAGGTTTAAAATGGTGAGATGTTGAAGAATTTTGGAGAAGAAACAAATTAAAAATGAGAAGTCATATAAGAAAATCAAGCAGGAAACTTATTAGATTAAAGTGAATATTATAATATATACATATATAGATGCAAAGTGATTGAATGCAATTGAATTGCAATTCAACTTGGGACACATGTTGGTTTTTGAAGACCTCTGTCAGTTCATTAAGGCGGTGCGGCAAAAAGGAAACAACAACGCGATCGAGCATCCCGTGTTAATTGGGTTTTGGTTTTCCAATTCATTCTTGACTCAGTTATTTTATTTGAGGTTTTTTCCTACACCTATAAATATCCCATAAAAATAATTTTTCCAGAACTTTTGACCTACGAAGAGCTAGGAGCCGCCGTAGAGGCCGAAGAATATTGGTTTCATCTTTTCCTCTCCTTTAATATTTATTTTACGTTTTTCTTTGGATAATTCATTGTAATATCTCCATGTCTATGTGGAGTTAAACTTCTCGTTCTTGGATTATGGTAGCTTCATGATTGTTGTAATAGACTCTTGATTCGATTTGTGAAGATTATCATATTAGTGGTTATTATATTCTTGTTCTTACTATTTTAATGCTTAGCTACCATTAAAATAAATCTATAATCTCTATGTGAACTCGAAAGATGAATCATTGGGATAGAACGAAGAATATAGGGAGCGAGGCCTCTCTTTTGTAATGTAAAGGGTAGGTTTGTGATACTAGATTGGAAAGCATGGATGGTACTATCTTGGATGGTACTTATCCTTCAAGGCCTTTCACACGTAGTCAAGCTAAAGAGCTCCAAGACCTTCAAGCAATGTTCATGAAAAGGGAAGCATTGGAGAAGCTTGAAGAATCCCAAAGGAAAGCATACAATGTGTGGGTGGTCCATTAAAGTGAGGTGGAAGGAGGAATTCAAGAATTCCCAAAAGAAGGCAACCAAACAAGTCCCTTACTTCATTAAGGGCAAAATTATAATAGCTAGTGTCTTCTTATTCCCTAGTATAAGTAGTAGATTTTTTTCATTTTAGAAGTTTAGTTTTTGGATACTGAAAATGGATACTCTAAAACTTGTAGTTGCTAGTGTAAGGCTTCGTGTAATTCCCTTAAGGAATTAGTGAGTGATTAGGGTGACCCTCTTGATTGTTAGTTTAACTTCTTTGCTTACTTAATCGAAGGTCTCCCACTTGTGGATTTCATTTGGTTTTCCTTGATTAGTTGAGTTGAATTAGTTTCTAGTTGTTGGAATCATTTGGGAGGTGAGGGTTTTAGCCCCTTGTTGCCCATAATTTCAATTCCTAGTTATTAATTCTCATATCTTTTCCTCCTTCTTTCTTGTTTGCTTAATTTCCGTTTTCATTTGGTATCAAGAGCTCGGTTTAGGTTTGTTTCCACAAATCTAAGTCTTGGGAATTTTATATCTTCAAAAATCCAAAAAAAAATACATCCAAAAAAAAAAAAAACTAAAAATGTTTCATTTTAATTTGTTGTTTTTGATACTAGATCTTGATTTCCTAGTATTTCTTGAGTCTAGATTTCAAATTTCGTGTGATTTGGAGTTGTAGAAGTGAAGTTGCCATTAAAGGATTTTGAGCTTTTGAAGCTTTGCAAACTTTGAAAGTGGGTCTATTGATTGAGGAGGAATTCGAGCTTAAAATTCATGGGGGTTTGTTCCCTACGTTAAGGGGAAGCTAATCCTAAAATTTGAAACCAATCCCGAGCTCATTTGAAGGTGTTAGAATTTAGTGTATGTTCTTGGTGTTCTAGGTGTTTTTTATATTCATCAAGAACATCTTGAAGAAAAGGAAGCCAAAAGGTACATTTGATCCAACAATTCCAAGTCAAAAGTGGTCAAAGATATTTGTTGGGTCCACAAGTGGAATTTAAAAAACAAAAAACAAAAAAATAAATAAATTCCACGTGGACCTACCACGTCAGCAGCCACGTCAGCAGTCAATGCCACATCAGCAGCAGTCAACAACAGCAGCTGTTGCCAACGCAGCAGGCGACTCGCCCACTCTCACTGTGGCGCGTGTTGCACAGTTTCAGAGAGCAGAAAATCTGCAGGTTCTATACTTAGTTTTTTTTAGGGGTCTCAAATTTTGGGACCCAAAATTTTTTCCAAGTGTTGGAACTTCAAACTTCTTCTTCTGCACTCATTTTTCTTCGATTTCTCAACTATTTAACAACTAATTAACATCTTTAATTACTTGTTAACTAGTTTTTAAACATCAAATCATCTCTTTGATTCTCCAAATTAAGCAACAACAAGTAGTTTCTCCTGCTTTTGTTACTTAATTCTTGAGTCCGAATTCTTTCGTTCTTCCTCCTTCTTCTTTTCTTGTCTTGTTTCGTTGATTAATTCCTTGATTCACGTCCGTTTAGAGTCTTTCAAGTCGTCCTTCTTTCAAGATTCACAAGAATCCACTCCTCCACAAAGGATAGGTGACCTTGAGTTGATTGATCAGAGCTAGTTCACTACCAATTTTGACACGACACCATAGGAGTTGAGTTGAGAGTTACATACGAGGGGCGTGCGCCTTTTACTACTAACCTTGTTTTGTAGGTACCATGTCCCACCACGGTGCAAGTCCAATTGGGGAGAGCTCGGAGAACCTCATGGAGGTTCTTACACACCTCTCCAAACAAATGGCGGAAATGAATGGGAAGTTAGGAGTTATGGAGGAAAGGTTGGTACGGGTGGAAAATGAGACTAGAGGGAAGGCACTACAAGTCAAAAATGAGGAGGCAAGGAGAGTAACGGTGCTATCCACCACCATTACTCCGGGGCAAGCTCACCAACTATGTTACCCTCTACAAAATCGAACCTGAAACTTGAGGAGCATATGCAATACACGGTGATACGATTCATGGCAAACTTGAGACCCGATATCTTGAAGCCTTTGAGACTTAAACACTATGAGAATCTTGAAGAGGCTTTCCATGATGCCTCTCAGGTCGAAATGGATTTGAAAGATGAGAAGACATATAAGGTCAAGAGTTTTCCAACTTCCTCATGGAGTAAAAACAATGATAAGTGGAAGACCCCAACTCCTCGAGAATCATCTAAAGGTAGTGGTCAAGACACTCAAGTCAAGGTTGATTACAAAGCCAAAGGTAATGACAAGCCGAAAGGAGGTAACTTTGAAAAACCCAACTTTCCTCGACCCTCTACCATCTAATGCTTTCGATGTCAATGGAGGGGACATATTGCTAGTGAGAGTCCTAATAAAAGGACAATTTTTGCTTTTCGTGATGGGTATAAAACCGATGAGGAAGATGAGCATGATGAAATGAGTGAGGGATAGGGGGATAAAGGTGAAGGAGAGAGAGTAACTTTGGGGGATGAGGAAGAAAGGTTGGATGAGAGGGTAAATTTTGCTTGCTACATGGAAAGGGGGCAACCCCTACTTGATGATAATGAAGAGTTGAAGGTAAATACCAACCTTTCATGTGTTGTGAGGAGAATTATGGGAGCCCTTGCCAAAGAAGAACTTGACCAAAGGGAGAATCTGTTTCATGCTAGGTGCAAGATCCAAGATAAGGTGTGTTCTTTGATTATTGATAGTGGGAGTTGCACTAATGTGGTGAGTAGTTCTTTGGTGGAGCGTATGAAAATTCAAACAAGAAGATATTCCAACCCATACAAGCTACAATGGCTCAATGAGAGTGGAGAGATGAAGGTCCTCAAACAAGCAAGTATTCGATTTAGTGTGGGCAAGTACAATGAGGAGTTAATTTGTGATGTGGTACCCATGTTAGCTTGTCATGTATTATTGGGGAGGCCTTGGCAATTTGATAGAGATGTTGTGCACTATGGAAGGACCAACAAGTATGCTTTTGTGATTGATGGTAAGAAATATGTACTTGCACCTCTCACCCCATACCAAGTGAGTGAGGACTATCGGGCTATGAAGGAGCTTCGGGAGAGAATAAGGGTGGAAGAAGCGATGAGTGAAGGTGAAAGTTCCACCATTGTTCCAAAAGATGGAAGTGACTTGGCTAAAAATAAGAAGAACATGTGTATGATATCCAAGCCAAACAATTGTCTAAAGGGTGTGGATGAGGAACGCTTTTTAGTGTGCCTTGTCAACACCAATCTTTTATTACATGCTAACCAAGATACTAGCATTTTTCCTAGTATTGTTTCTTCTCTTTTGTAGGACTATGATGAACTATTTCCAGATGAGATGCCCGAGGGACTACCACCCTTGAGGGGAATTGAGCACCAAATTGACTTCGTGATAGGGTCACAAATTCCCAACTGACCATCCTATAGGTGTAATCCGGAAGAGACCAAAGATCTACAAAGGCAAGTGGAAGAACTCCTTGAAAAGGGATTGATCAAAGAAAGCCTAAGCCCATGTGCCGTACCGGTTATCCTTGTTCCCAAAAAGGATGGTACTTGGAGAATGTGCATTGATTGTAGAGCCGTGAACAAGATTACAATCAAGTATAGGCATCCAATTCCTAGACTTAATGACATGTTGGATGAGATTTGTGGAGAAAGTGTGTTCTAAAAGGTTGATCTTAGGAGTGGGTACCATCAAATTCGAATGAAACCGGGTGATGAATGGAAGATGGCTTTCAAAACAAAATTTGGGTTGTATGAATGGCTTGTGATGCCGTTTGATTTGACTAATGCTCCAAGCACTTTCATGAGGTTGATGAATCATGTTCTAAAACCCTTCATCAACAAGTTTGTGGTTGTGTACTTTGATGACATACTTGTGTATAGCCAGACAATTGAAGAGCATGTAGGCCATTTGAAACAAGTGTTTGATGTTTTTCTATGAGAAAGGTTATTCGCAAATCTCAAGAAGTGTTCTCTTTGTGTTGAAAAGGTAGTGTTCTTGGGATTTGTGGTTAGTGAAAGTGGTATAGAGGTTGATGAAGAAAAGGTGGAGTCAATAAAGACTTGGCCGACCCCATCCAATGCCACCGAGGTAAGAAGTTTTCATGGGTTGGCAAGCTTTTATCGGCGTTTTGTGAAGAGTTTTAGTTTAATTGGTTCCCCATAAACCGAATTGATCAAGAAAGATGTACCTTTTGTGTAGGGGGAAGAACAAGAGAAGTCCTTTCAAGCATTGAAGTCCATGTTGAGTTCCTCCCCATTACTCCAACTACCTAATTTTGATAAAGCTTTTGAGATAGAGTGTGATGCTTCGGGTGTTGGGATAGGTGGTTTCTTGATGAAAGAGGGAAAACCATTGGCTTACTTTAGTGAAAAACTAAAAGGAGCTACTCTTAAGTACTCAACTTATGACAAGGAATTATATGCACTTGTGAGGGCATTGGCTCATTGGCAACACTACTTGTGGCACAAAGAGTTCGTGATAACGACCGATCATGAGTCCTTGAAACATCTTAAGGGGCAATCCAAGTTGAACAAGCGACAGGCCAAATGGGTTGAATTCATTGAGACCTTTCCATATGTGATCAACTACAAGCAAGGCAAAGAGAATGTAGTATCGGATGCTCTATTAAGGAGGTTTGTATTGGTCAACACCTTGGCTTCTAAAATGATGGATTTGAAAGCTTGAAGGGATTCTATTTTATGGATCCCGATTTGAAAGAAACTTTTGATTTTCTTAGTCACGGGAAGCGGGTTGATAGATTCCAATTGGTTGATGGATTCTTGTTCAAGAATGGGATAGTTTGTGTGCCCATGAGTTCATGGAGAGAGTTGTTCGTCAAGTAAGCTCATAGTGGTGGTTTGATGGGGCACTTTGGAGTACCCAAGACACTTGACATCCTTATGGAACAATTTTATTGGCCAAACATGAATCATGATGTGGAGCAAATTTGTGGACAATGTCTCGAATGCAAGCAAGCCAAATCCACGACTTGGCCTCAAGGTAAGTATACCCCTCTTCCTACTCCTAGTGGTCCATGGATGGACATTTCTATGGATTTTGTGTTAGAACTTCCTAGGACTAAAAGAGGACATGATAGCATATTTTTAGTAGTGGATAGGTTCTCTAAAATGACTCATTTCATTCCATGCCATAAATATGATGATGCATCCCATGTAGCATCCTTGTTTGTCATTAGTGTGCTTAAATTGCATGGAGTCCCTCAAACCATTGTTAGTGATAGGGATTCCAAATTTCTAAGTCATTTTTGGAGGAATCTATGGGGTACACTTGGTACCAAACTCATGTTTTCTACTTCTTTTCATCCTCAAACGGATGGACAAACCAAAGTAGTCAACCAGACTCTTGGAAGAATGCTTCGGTGTATGATTAGGGGCACCCCAACCACTTGGGAAGACCATTTACCCTTGATAGAATTTGCATATAACCGGTCTTTCCACTCTTCTATTGGAATGTCCCCATTTGAAGCATGTTATGGCTTTAAGACTTTGTTTCCATTAACTATGACTCCTTTGTCTAGCCATGTTATTGTGAGCCTAGATACTGAACAAAGAGCAAAGGAGATGATGAACATTCATTCCAATGTAAAAGAGGCCATTGAAAAGAACAATTCAAAGGTGGCCAACCGAAAGAATCATGGAAGAAAGGAAATGATTTTCAACCCGGAAGATTGGGTGTGGGTTCATATCTGCAAGGAGTGGTTCCCACAAGTTTGAAAAGGAAAGCTAAGCCCAAGGGGATATGGACCCTTCAAAGTGCTCAAGTGGATAAATGACAATGCATACATGATTGACTTACCAAGTGAGTATAATGTTCATAATATTTTCAATGTTAGTGATCTTTCTCCTTGTGTTGTAGGTGATCCCTTAGATTCGAGGACGAATCCTTTTTAAGAAGGAGAGGATGATGCTAGATTGGAAAGCATGGATGGTACTATCTTGGATGACACTTATCCTTCAAGGCCTTTCACATTTAGTCAAGCTAAAGAGCTCCAAGACCTTCAAGCAATGTTCATGAAAAGGGAAGCATTGGAGAAGCTTGAAGAATCCCAAAGGAAAGCATACAATGTGTGGGTGGTCCATTAAAGTGAGGTGGAAGGAGGAATTCAAGAATTCCCAAAAGAAGGCAACCAAACAAGGCCCTTACTTCATTAAGGGCAAAATTGTAATAGCTAGTGTCTTCTTATTCCCTAGTATAAGTAGTAGCTTTTCTTCATTTTGGAAGTTTAGTTTTTGGATATTGAAAATGGATACTCTAAAACTTGTAGTTGCTAGTGTAAGGCTTCGTGTAATTCCCTTAAGGAATTAGTGAGTGATTAGGGTGACTCTCTTGATTGTTAGTTTAACTTCTTTGCTTAATTAATCGAAGGTCTCCCACAAGGGTTTGAGCCCCTTGTTGCCCATAATTTCAATTCCTAGTTATTAATTCTCATATATTTTCCTCCTTCTTTCTTGTTTGCTTAATTTTCGTTATCAGTTTGCAACTAGGATAGGAATATACCTAGAACGCCTTATTTGGTTTATACAGAAAGATATATAAATGTGTTCAGAATAAGATTCACATCCCCACTCAATGATGTAGTTGTGATGCTATTCAGAATAGGCAATTAGAGGCTCGAAAGACCATAGTTATAAAATTAACCCCGAAATCAGTAACTAGATAAACAAATAAGTTAATGAAATTGCTAACTTAACATGATTGTTAGCGCATCCATAATCCTAGATCTATTTCATCATATTGATTACGTAAAAAAACCTGCTCTTTTTTGGTTAGTTATTCATTAGTTACCTTCTTTTCACTTTTGTTAATAAATATTTCTTTAAGATTTACCGCTTGAATAAATAATTAGAACTAGTTTAATTTAGTACAATAATTAATCGACAAGTCCGTGTGGGTACGATATCTAGACTCTCAATCCTAAATTACTTGTACGATCGCGTACACTTGCATGTACGTTTGGATGCAATAAGTTTTTGGCACCGTTACCGTGGACTTCGATGTTAATTGTTTATCTAGATTATACTTTTTCAAGTTATTTAATTGAGTTGTACATGTTATTTTTTACATAGTTATCTTTTTAGTTTCTTTTGTTTTTCTATCACTCTTCTTGATATGTCAGCCTGGGATAGATGGTGGTCGAATGATGATGATTCTTGTTATTTTTATGGAGGACTCCACCTGGAGAGTATTTGTCAAAATATTTAGGGGAGCGAGTGGTGTGTACCTACACAATCTGCTGAATTGGATACTAGTCGGTCTCTGGACAAGGAGGAAGAACTTCAACCATTCAACTATCATTATTTGATTGAGGGTGACATTGAGAGGGAGTATAAATGTGAGCATGTTGCAGATAGTGCAAGTGGGAAAGTAAGACTTGTTGGATCTCATTCAAAGCACTTTTCTACATTATGTTTAGATGATGACATGTCTTTGGAGTCATATGAAATGGTGGAAGAGTGTGAAGATGAGGAACAAGAATTCTACATTCTGAAATTTGCACCAAATAAGCAACATAAAAACATGCCTCACTTCAGGGCCAATTGGTTTAACATGCATCATCCCTTACTTGGTTCCTGTGTCTTTGTACACTACCCCATGAGCAAAGCAAAAAGATGGATGCAATGTTGGGGGTGGAATTCATATTCTCAAAGTGGAGGAAAAAGCTGATGGGTCGTGCCGCGAC
Source organism: Jaltomata sinuosa (assembly GCA_003996215.1). Classification (NCBI taxonomy): domain Eukaryota; kingdom Viridiplantae; phylum Streptophyta; class Magnoliopsida; order Solanales; family Solanaceae; genus Jaltomata; species Jaltomata sinuosa. The sequence continues at coordinate 2,763 of QJPP01005994.1, read as the reverse complement.
GTTAAATTAGGCGCTTGTTGGGAGGCAACCCAATTTATAGTGTAGCTTCTTATTTTTATTTTTAAAGCATTAATTATTATTTTATTTTTTTTGCAGATTAGGGGAAGTATGAGTACCCAAATTTGAAAGCTAACGAGCATGGTTGAGTGTAAGAGTGGGATTGCGCAACCCTTGATGAAAAATTGAGAAAACATGCTGCTATCTAGGTCCTAGAAGGCCTCAGAGAGTATCTCTCACCCTTCTTCTTCTTCATCTTTTTCTATAAATTGCTTTGGGGACAAAGCATGATTTTAAGCGTGCGGTGGGAAATCTTCCAATAGTTATGAGTTAAGGGTGAGTATGCCATATAATTTTATTTTACTTGAAAACAAAGAAATATAATAATAATATATATATAGAAAAAAATACAAAAAAAAAAGATTTTTTTTTTTAGTTTTTAAGCGGCATATCTCATCCACCCCTTGGATTTTTTTATGGCCTCGGTTCTTTTCCGAGGGGATCTTTAAATTGGGTAATTTTTATTTTTTAGAGTAACTTTTTTTTTACTTTTTATTTTTATTTTTATTTTTTAGAAGTAATTTTTTTTGGAGAGAAAAGAAAAGACCTTTTGACTTATTTGATATTAACAATTTAGGTCTGAGTGTGAGTAGTACTTTTCTGTGAATGCTTGAGCTTTTAATAAATTAACAATTTTTTTGACACCTACGCTCATACTACTGACTCTTTATATAGCTTATTCTTATTTTATAGTTTGCTATGACCCTGTCGGTCTTAGAAGTAGAATTGATCTATCTTGATTGAGACTTGTGCCATGAGTGGTGATGATTTTTGTATATTCTATGTTTTGCATCTTAATCTAGAACTTACGTTGCATGTTTTTGAAGTAAAATAAAAAGTGTTGCTCTGTTTAGAAGATGATAATAGGCTTTTTTTTGATTTCTCTTGTAAATTTTAGCTTTTTAAGATATTATATCACTAGTTAGCCCTTTGAGCCTGTAGCCTTTCATTTGGTAATCATATTTTTGCCTTAATTCTTTTATTGAATCCCTAGTTTTTGTACCCTGCTTCCTTGAGCACTGTAGCATAAACTGTGATAAAATTGGTAAATCTGAAGAAAAGGGATGATTGAGTGTAAAAGGTGACCAATGATAGTTACTTGTGATGATAAAAGGCCCTTTTTGAAAGAACGTGACATGAAGAAAAAATTGGATGGAAAGATAGAATTAATGATTGAAACATTCTTGATATGATGAGAATACTAGTGAAAATAATTGAAAAGAGGGCTGAAAAAAAAATGAAGTGATGAAAATTATGGGTGATGAAGTTCAAAAAGTGCAAAATGTTTAGGGAAGTGTAAGTCACTATTATATAATTTTCCTACCCGTTCCATAGCCAATATTATAATTCGTTAAATTCATATTTGATTCTATTCGAGCATGCTTAATTAGTGGAGATGTAAATAATGGGCAAGCCTATGGTTCTTTGTGCATACATGTGAATTCATTTGTGAATGTGAGAGTTGTTCTTTGATGCTAAGTCCTTAATTTATATTTGAGTTTTTTAAATTGAGTGTGTGGACTATTTTTTTCTTGTGAGAGCACTTGTTCCATGATAGATACGTGACTTTTATTAGCTTTCTTTGATGGAGTAGGTGAGCAAACTTAAATTTGATGAGTTAGAGCCCGTCTTTGAGGTTAGAAGGTTAGGAGTTTGTTTTTTGTTGTATATCTTGCAGAATAATCGGGAAGTATACTTGATGTTTTGAGTTTTTACATGGCGTACTTGTTTGTATCAATCGAAGTGGTGGTATTCATTGTTTGATTTTTTGAGATGATCTTTAATGCTTGCTCATGGACGAGCAAAGGTCTAAGTGTGGAGTGGTGATGTGAGGCAAAAAGTACATATATTTAATTATTATTTACCTCATATTTAGTCTTTTCATTATTGTTTTTGAGCATTAATTTTATGAATTATTCTTATGTTGCGTATTTTTATTTTTAGGTTTAAAATGGTGAGATGTTGAAGAAATTTGGAGAACAAATGAATTAAAAACAAGAAATCATATAAGGAAATCAAGAAGGCAGCTTAATGGATTAAAGTGAATATTATAATATATATACATATATAGATGCAAAGTGACTGAATGAAATTGAATTGCAATTTAACTTGGGACACGTGTCTCTTTTTGATAATCTCTGTCAATTTATTAAGGCAGCGCAGCAAAAAGGGAACAACAATGCGACCGAGCATCCCATGTTAATTGGGTTTTGGTTTCCCAATTTGTTTTGGACTCAGTTATTTTATTTGAAGTCTTTTCCTACACCTATAAATATTCCATAAAAATCTAGAACTTTTGACCTACGAAGAGTTAGGAGCCGCCGAAGAGGCCAGAGAATATTGGTTTCATCGTTTCTTCTCCCTTATTATTTATTTTACGTTTTTCTTTGGATAATTTATTTTAATTTCTCCATGTCTATAAGGAGTTAAACTTCTCGTTCTAGTGTTATGGTAGCTTCATGATTTTTGTAATAGACTCTTGATTCGATTTGTGAAGATTATCATATTAGTTGTTCTTATATTCTTGTGCATACTATTTTAATGCTTAGATACCATTAAAGTAAATCTATAATCTCTTTGTGAACTCGGAATAAGAATCATTGAGATAGAACGAATAATATAGGGAGCAAGGCCTCTCTTTTGTAACGTAAAGGGTTGGTTTGCGACTAGGATAGGAATATACCTAGAACGCCTTGTTTGGCTTAT